>APFE031180986.1:54789-79540 GCA_000404065.3 Pinus taeda | reverse complement strand
TGTGGTTTTGTTTATTGGGCATTCTCATATTTTTCTTCTGGTAATTTCAAGTTTTCAGATCTTGGGGGTCTCTCCTTCTAAGATCCATTTCAATCTTTCAGATCTTGGGGGCCTCCTCCCAAGATCCGGATCAGACCATCCATCAAAATTTAATAAACATGAAGGCATGTACACACCTTGCCTTTCCTTGGAAATATGGGATCTTTGTGTCAGCAAAGCAGAGCATATTTGGCATTTGAATTTGCCCATCATGAAATATGAAACCTATTGGAACTTGCTCGACTGTTAGTGCACGATGAGCGGTGGATTTCTCTCTCCTCTGCTTGCCACACGTCAAGCGCTGAGTGGAATCACTCGTTTTTCTCCAAATCTACTTATTGTCCTAGGGTGCCCCAAATAAATAGAGTCGGTTTTGGAGCATGGCTCCCACCTTTAACCTTTGGTTCTTTTCCCCACATTTCTCCCAGCTTCCACATGACCAAGTGCTTGGGGACCTACCTTCTCGAGGGGTTTTTCCTAGCACATCCGAAAAAACATCCTTTTCTTGGTCTAGGCTTCCCAGGTGCCAATTTCACCTCCTGCATTGTCTCCATGGGCCTCGGTCAGAATGCTTTAACCAAGATCCTTGTCGTTCCACGCTGGCTGCCAACTGCCACTGTTTAGAGGTCTTTCTGATTGCTCTGTGCTCTTGAATTAGAACTTTGTCTTGATCTGATATAGTCACAGTGCTTTGATTTTTCTTCATGGATCCAATTCGGATAACGGCCTTGCCACTGAAAAAGCTTTTGGACCACCAAAGGTTGGTTTTCAAGCATCGACTAACTGAGGGTACAATTTTCTCACTTGTCCAATCTCTATCCACTTTGCATTGCTCGACTTTGAACCCTTGAGTCCAATTCTGAGGTACTCAACATCTCCCCTGCACGTCCTCCTCACCTTCGTTTCTAGAACTGTGTCTTCCTACAATTCATTAAGATATCCAGGTAGCAGGTCATCAATAGAAGGCAATTGACTCTGCTCTTCAAGATCCTCAATCAGTGAGGGTTCAAACAATCTCAAGCAATCTACATTTACGACTAAGTAGATGTGCATGAAGCTAGTAGAGCAAGGCAAAAAGTATTTTCACCAATATTCTCAAGTATTTTGAAAGGTCCATACCTGATAGGCTTCAGCTTTTTACCTTCACCTTGCATCCTGTCCTTGCTGATATACAGCCAGACTTGGTCACCAACTTGGAAACTATGCTCCATTCGATGCTTGTCATGCCTTTCCTTGTATTTGGCTCGGCTCTTTTCTAGCTATTCTTGTACTAGCTGGTGGATCTCCTAGATTTGTTCAATGAACCTAGTTGCGTTGTCCACATCAATATCCCTCAACTGTGGTATCTTTACCAAAGACAAAATCCAAAGGAGACCTTGGTGTCAAAACCAAAACAGGTCTCAAAAGGAGATCTCTATGCAGAAGAATGTTCTGCTCTGTTGTAAGCATGTTGCACATAACACAAATGTTCATCCCAAAGCTTAGGATGTTTGCAGCAATCCTCTGAGTAACTAGATCACTGTCCTGTTAACTACTTCTGTTTGGACATCAATTTGTGGATGAAAAGTTGTGCTTTTCTTCAATTTGGTGTCCATCAATTCCCAGAAGCTTGACCAAAACTCCCCCACAAATCGGGTGTCTTGATCAGATACAATGGAAGTGCGTAATCCAAAATGAACCCATACATCTTCAAAGAACAGTTTTGCAGTTTGTTCAACTGTAATTTGTTTATTACAAGGTATCAAAATACACGTTTTGTTAAACCTATCCACAACAACATGTAGATAATCATGACCTTTCCTAGATTCAGGCAGTCTTCCAACAAATTCCATGGAAACACTTTCCCAAGGGTGAGAAGGAACTGGTAATGGAGTGTACAAGCCTAGTTTTCTATTGCTGGGATTGCTTTTAGCACACATAGTACACCATCTTACATATCTAGAAATTGTCTCATTCATTTTTGGCCAATAACAAAATCTTTGCAGCTGTGCAATTGTTTTACTTACCCCAATGTGACCTGATATCAGAGAAGTGTGTGCTTCCCTAATTATCTTCACTCCCTCAGTTTGTGGAATGTAGAGTTTCCCACAATGGTATAAGAGTCGGTCCTTCACATGATAATCCAATTCTTCTACCCATTTGCCTTGAGTCAAAGTTGCATATACATCTTTAAAGTCTATATCTTGAGCATATTGTTAAATCTAGCTTTCATGTAGTACAAAATTATGCTTAAGTATAGTAGATGCATTTATAATGGGTCTAGATAACATGTCGACAACTTTATTATGTATTCCCTTTTTATATCTGATGACTAAATGAAACTGTTGTAGAAAACCCATCCATCTGTAGTGCCTTGCTTGCTGCAACTTTGTTTGGGAGTGTAGATATTGAAGTGGTTGATGATTAGTATGTATTATTGTCTCTTTTCCCATTAAGTAATGTTTCCACTTTTTCACACTTTGCACTAATTCATACAATTCTTTATCATATGTAGGATATTTAACCATTGCAGTATTAAAAGTTTCAGAATGATAACATATGGGTTTATTGTGCTATGTCAACACTGCTCCCATGGCATAGTCATTGGCATCTATTTGGATCTCAAATGGTCCTTGTAGATCAGATAGTGCTAGTACAAGGGATGTACTAATATTTTCTTTCAAGGTGTGGAAGGCTTTCTGGTCTTTGCCTCCCCACTGAGACACCTTGTTCAATCATGTTAAAGCATGTAAGGGAACTGCAATTGAGGAAAAGTTAGAAATGAACTTCCTCCAATATTGTGCTCCTCCTAAGAAGCTTCTCACTTCTATAGCAGACTTGGGTTTAGGCTAGTTTACAATGACTGCCACTTTAGAGAGATCTATTTTCAATTCACCACCCCTACTATATGACCCAAATAATTTAGAGCCGTTTTGCCAAATTCACATTTTGAGAGTTTAACATGAATTTTTTCTATTTTCAAAACATCTAGTGTCTACTTAACATGATTTAAGTGTTCTTCCCATGTTTTTCTAAAATCCATAATATCATCCAGATACATAATAACAAAATCATTAAGAAATGGTCTGAGTACATCATTCAATAATCTCATGAAAGTAGCAGGAGCATTAGTTAAGCCAAAAGGCATAACCAACCACTCATCCAATCCCTGATTGTTTTGAAGGCAATCTTCAATGCATCTTGTTCTGCAACTCTGACCTGATGGTATCCACTATGCAAGTCTAGCTTGGTGAAATAAATAGCTTATTTCAATTGATCTAAAATATCATCTATGCAGGGAAGGGGATAAAGATTTTTTATTGTTATATTATTGAGTGCTCGGTAATCAATGCACATTCTCCACGAGTCATCTTTCGTTCTCACCAAAACGATTGGTAAGCCACATGGTGATGTGCTAGGCCTGATGAACCCCTTTCTCAAGCAACTTCTACACTTGCTTCTTGATTTCAACATTCTCTAAGGTAGACAACTTGTACATTCCACTGTTAGGCAAAGGAGCATCTTGCTACAAAATAATATCATGTACTATTTCATTTTTGGGTGGCAAACCTTTATGTTCTTGAAACAAGATATCATTCTATGAAAAAACCTTTTCTAAACTATCTTGTTGTTTAGCATTACAGCCCTCAAATACATTGGTTTTATCAAGTTTTTTTTCCTTTACAACCATTAGTAAGAAATGTTTGAATGAATTTATCATTCTTTTCATCTGCCCTGCCTTTATGAGAGGATAATTATTCTTGAGCTTACGAGCTCTTACAAAGTATTCGATTTCATCTTCAGCAAGCAGATACTTGTTCTTAGCTCTATAGAAAATAGCCTTCCTATCATACAAGTAAGGACTTCCTAAAACAATTCCACATATATCCAAAGGAATTATGTCTAACTCAACCTCATCTACAAATGTTGACCCAAAAGAAAACTTGAGTTTGCACTATCTAGTCAATTGTACTTGTGCTTTATCATTCAACCATCCTAATGGGTATGGTTTCTTGTGAGGTCTAGTTGCTTATCCCAATTTCTTTACAATTGCTTCAGAAATCAAATTTACTTGTGAGCCACTATCGAACAAAGTATCAATCTTTTGATGTTTGGAAACAACTCGAATATGGAAAAGCTCATTTTTTTTCTCTGATTTTCTTCATCAATAATAGATTGAGCAGAATTACTAGTAGATGCTTCAGAATTCTTACCTTTTATACATGTGGCTGCAATGGTTGTTTCATCTCCTAAGTCTAACCCCAAATCTTTCTGAATAAGTGTAGCAATCTTCTTCTTCTTGTGCTCGAACTTCTTAGGTCTCAGCTCTGGATGAAGAATCCAACAATTCTCATCATCATGCCCATCATTTTTATAGTGAGTGCATGAAGCTTTGATTTTTTGTGCAGTATTAGCCTTCCTTGCTTTCCACTTCTACTTTCTTTTCTCCTTGCTCTAGCTTGCAGTGGGTTGGGATGGTCCCCCAACTTCTGGATTTCCATTCTTTCCTCTAGCTTCTAGATGAATAGCTTGTACAGATACCTCATCTATTCTAGTGGGATTAATGATGAGGATGGTATGCCTTATGTAGCTGTGTAGACCACCAATGTACTTCAAAAGAGTCTCTGCTGAGTCTAATGAGATTCCTAGTATCAATCCTCTCTTTCTAAATTCTTGAGTGTACCCTTCCACACTTTTCCGTTTCAACTGCCAAAGATTTTGCCAACTCATCATGGCTTGTTGCATGTAGGCCAATGGATAGAACTACTTTTTGATTACAGAAACAAATTCACTCCAGACAGAGATAGTCTTACCATGTATTTTCATGTCATCTTGGGTTCTTCCTTCCCACCAAACCAAGGCAATGCCTCCAAGGCATAGGCTTGCCAACTGAATCTTTCTTTCATTTGATTCGATGTTTTGTACTCTATAATAAACATCAATTTCTCTAATCCAATTGTCCAACTTTTCTACATTTAACTCTCCATCATATATAGGTAGATCAAATTTAACATCTAGTTTGATCAAAGATGCTTTCTTTTTATGGCCATCAGGAGGTGTGAGAAAGCTTTCCTCTTTCCATTTTCCTTTGGAGTGGTCATGGAAATGTGATTCATCTTCTACTTTGTCTTGTTTAGAGCCTCATGAATATTCATCCTTGTGTTTTCTACAGTCCTTGTACATTTCTTCTACCAAGGACTTTATGGCTGGGAAACTTTCTATGAATTGAGGGTCTGGACCCATAGGACCTTCCTCTGACATTATCTTCCGAGGACAGACTCTCCCAATTTTAGGATTAGTTTCAACCAACTCTCCTTCTCCTAATTTGAGCTTTGATCTAGTGAGCATTCAACAACTAAACCAACACAAGCTTATCTAACCTTACAGCCTAGAGCTCTGATACCACTTGATCTAACAATCACCCTATGAGTGACCTTAGTTAATTATCTATTGAATGAAGGTATTAGAGACTCATCTACTAGTGTGTGTCTATGTGATTTGAGGCAATGGATCGATTAGATTGTGAAATACATAGACACTGGAAATATGGAAAACAATAGAGAAACATAGTAAGTAAATACAAGAGCACAACAATTAATAAGGAGTTCACCCTATCCTTTAGGGCTACGTCTCCGGTCTAACTTTTAGTGGTGGCCTTATTTTATTGTGTCTTTAAAGCATAGAATTACAATGACGAGCTCAAATTGAGTCTCTTGAAATAGAACAATGTTTGGTAGGGTGGTTCTTGGATCCCCCAAGCCACTGGAGTACACATACTATATTCCTTACCAGAACTTGACCTTTCTAGCCTTTAATGGGAGGAGCCCAAGATTCCTGACAGATCCTCTCAGGGATTGTTTGATGCTGCCTTATGCTGCAGGTCAGCTCAGCTCTCTCTCTTTCTGCTCTTTGCTTCACCGTCTCTTCCTTTCTCTATCTTTGTCGTCTTCTCTCTGGTTCTTCCTCTCGATGTCCTCTCTCAGTCTATGTTCTTGGCTTTAAAGCCAATCAATCTCATGACTGTTCGCTTCCTCTTCTTCCTCCATCAGGTTGCCTACTGCTACTTGCTTGGAATTCCCTATCTTGGCGTCATCATCAATGGCTCACAGGGAGTGGCCACTTGTCCTCTTGCAAACTGTGCCAGCTTTCCTCGTCGGTTCACTTTTTTTCTGTTAAATTTTGGAATGAGTCATCTGCCAACTCGACGATCAAATTAGACATCAAAATTATTTCTGCTGCAGCTAAATCCCCTGTCAGATCCGGTTCTTTCATTGGGTGCATTCTCAGCTGTTAGATCTGGAGCCCCCATATCCAACATCATTTGCTCATTTCTTGTGTTTGACTTCCTTGACCGTTAGCACGTGATGAGTGGCAGTTTTCTCTCTCTTGTACCTGCCATGTGTCAGACGCTGAGTGGAATCACTCGTTTTTCTCCAAATCCACTTACTGCCTAAGGGTGCCCCAGATAAATATTGTTGGTTTTGGAGTGCAGGTCCCTCCTTTAGCCTTTAGCACTTTTCCCCATGGTTCTCCTGGCTTCCACGCGATTGAGCGCTCACGGCCTTTCCTTCTCGAAGGGTTTTTCCCAGTCAGAAATAGCCTCCTTTTCCAGATCTGGGCTTCCCAGCTTCCAGTTTCACCTCCTATGCAGTCTCCATGGGCCTCAGTCAGCGCAATTTGACCGTGGTCCTCATTGTTCCACATTGGCTGCCAATTGCCATTGTTGAGAGGTATTTCTGATTGCTCTCTACTCTTGAATTCGAATTTTGTCCTAATATGATATAGTCATGGTGCTTTGCTTTTTCTTCATGGATCCAATTCAGATCATTTTGTCTTCGCCCACTTTATCAAGTAGTTGGTGGACACAATGATGTACTGCTTCTCCTTTGAAGGGGGGTTGATAGGGCCCACAAAGTCCATGCCCCATTTCTCAAATGGCTCAAATGTCACTTTCTAGAGGAATGTTTTCTTCTTATTCTTCCCATATAGGTTCTTCAAATATGTTTGGATTTTCACGTAAGGGTTCTTCTTTATTGTAGCCACTGAAGAAGAGAGAAGGTTTGTTGTGTGAAGCAGTGGGGGTGTTCGGCAAAAATTTCCCGAAGTTATCGCTACTCCTATGAGGCATGAAGGGAAATATTTTTGGTTGTTTTCTTGTTTCTTTTTCCCCACATTGAAAGTACTTGTAGAAACTGAAATTGTGATTGAACAAAACAAATTTCAACTAGCTGAAATGAACTTTCTGAATGGAAATTTGCAGAATTGAAAAGGAAAGCAAGGAAATGTAGAATGGAAAGAAAATAAATGACTAGTCTACTTTTGCCGAAATAAACTATTAGCGGAAAGTTGCAATAGGAAATAGAAGAAGGTAGTAATCATAGAATGCTCTGACACTTCCCCAACAACGACGCCAAAAAGTGGTGAGAGCCAGTACTATAGAAAGAATGCTACAACTTCTTCGCTATCAACTTTACTTTTATCAACCCGATAGTTTGTAACAAACTTGGAAGCATCAGTGCTATATGCACAAGTACTAGTTCTCGCTGCAGATTGTCACTTGGTTAGTTTTCATGGTTTATTTCTTTTTTGTTTCTTGTTCTTCCCTTTTATGTTTTAGAGCCTTGGGAATTTGTTTGGGAAAGAGGAAAGTTAATGGAGTTTGGGAGGCTTGTGTGGTACCGAATGGTGATGTAAGTCCTGGATGAAGCTCAATGCATGTATAAGGGCAACTAAAGGCAAGCATATGAAAAGATGGATTGGTTGGGTCCATTGAGGTAAATGGAAGGTGATAGGACAATCATGAGAAAGGTAACAGGAAGGGTAAAGTAAATGGATTTGAGGTTCTAGATGCCTTGGCTATGTTGGGAACTATTGTTCTCAATATTGTGCCTGAATAAAGGAAGTTCTCTTAACCTTGGCCTTATGGTATCTCGTAATTATGTTGTGATCATGATTGTCATGATGTCTATATACGTATACATGTGCGTATGTATATATGTCATGTCTGAGATGGTAATCATGGACCGTGATTGTTTTTATGCTAATTTTTAAATGTAGATATGTATGTATGTATACTTTTATTTGACAGGGTCATTAGGGATCATGATTGTTTTATGTTGATGTTTTTATGTATACATGTATGTATGTATGTCATTGTCTGACAGGGTCACCAGGGATCATTATTTTGGAGGAATGATTTCTTATGCAAGTGAATGGCATGAAGAGCTTCCTATTTTATGAGGAATGAAGTGGTAAGAGTAGTCATGAAAAATATATGAGGTCAATATAGTGGATATGAATTGATATTGGATGCTTGTATTATGCCTATGTTTATCTTGTGACAGGTAATGCTGAATGATACATTAGCTGAATGAAAAAAATGTGCTTTACGACATGCTAGGATAAGCATGGATGGAAGAGAGACATTGGAAGCAAAGTTACTTAGTAGAGGAAGTATGGTTTTGGATATGAAGTGCTACTATTGTCTATATGTTTTATATGTTATACATGTTGCATTTGTGATGTTGTGCACATGCAGTGTTGTGTATATACAGTGTGTGTACATGTTGTGTATGCAATGTTATGTACATGGTGGTATAGGTAGTGTTATGTGAATATTTCATATGAGGTGTTGGGTATAGATGGTGCTATGCACATGTTGGATATGTAGTGTTGTGTACATATTGTACTATGTTCATGATGGATACGTAGTGTCGTGTCCATATGGTGTTGTGCATATGTTGGATATGCGGTGCTACGTACATGGTGTATACGTTGTGCTATATACATATGGCATTGTGTGCATGTGGTGCTATGTATATATGGTCTTGTGTGCGTGATTGTATGTGTGGTGTTGCGTGTATGTGGTGTTGTGTGCAGGTTTTGTTGTGTAGATGTCATGCATGTGGCATAGTGTACATGTGGTGTCATGCACATGTCATGCATGTGGTGATGTGTAGATATGGTATTGTGTACACATTTTACACGTGGTGTGGTGTACATGTGGCATTGTATACACATTGTACAAATGGTGTGGTGCACATATGGGGATGTGCACACTTTGTGCAGGTGGTGTTGTGTATAAGTGGTATTATGTACATGTTGTACATATGATATTGATCTACATAATGTGTTGTGTGCATGTTGTACATGTTGTGTTGTGGGCATGCGATACTATTTATGTGCATTGGGTGTAGTCAGGGTATCATGACATGTGTATTCCATGTGGTGTACTTTGTGTATGTATATGTATGGTGTTGTACTTCAGGTGTAGACGTATCTATTGTGTTGTGGTGTACACCGAATGTAGGAGTATGTATTGTGCTGTGGTGTACACCAGACGTAGGAGTATGTATTGTGTTTTGTTGTACAATGGGCGTAGGTGTAGGTGTATGTATTACATGGGGCTATATGTTGCATGTGGTTCTATGTGTGTAATTTACACTATTTTTATGTGTACATGGTTGAAGAGAAGGAATGGGATGTTTGTCGGTTGTGGAAACCAATCCAAAGTTCATATGGAATAAGGAAAAAGGTAGAAGAAAAGGACTTATTAAAGGATAAGTATTATTATGTCATTCCTTTTTTATATGCATTTGATTTATGATTCTAATCTATGATCATTACATGTGATCTATGATTATGGTTTATAATTTTTACATGTGATTTATGATTTTGATCTATGATGGTTGTGTTTTGATCTATCCTGATGTGATATGTTTATATGTGTTGATTTGCTAAAAGCTATTAGTTTGATTGGTTGTGATAGGAAGCAAAGAGAATTGCAAGTATACCTTACTGAAGAGCCACCAATTAGGTATGATTTGAAGTTATTCCAATTTACTTTGAATCTAATAGAATTATTTCCTTGGTACAAGAATACTTGAACATGCCAATTTCGGTGGTTGAAATTGATTCCAAGAATTAGCAACAACAAAAGGAATTGAAAGGGGTAGAAGTATGCTGATAAAGAATTCAGGAGAAGGGCCATTGTGGGATACTAGTACCTAATAGTGTCCATTGATTTCCATGAGCATGCTATGACTGGTATGATGGTTTAAGATAGGGCTACGCTTTGGTTTTCTGACCTTCTGATGTGAGGAAGCCTTGCTGAGGGATGGACTGCCTGGGATGGGGGTGTCAATGGAACTTGGAAGGTGTGTGACTACAGGAAGGGGGGTGACTGGATTACCAGAGGGACTCTGTAGCAGAGAAAGAAGGTTGGGGATATATCTATTCTAGTCATTAGCATTGTAAGATGGAATCAAATGCACATTGGGAGTGTGCCCTGGAACAATGAGTTGGTAATTATTCACTAAGAGAACAAGTGGCATAGGATTATAGTGCTAGATAATGGATGTAGATTTGACCTTGTAGTGGATTCCGGACTTCCTCAGAAGGAGGTGAATCCTAATATTACTTTGAGGGTGGGGGTGTGAATCTATGGATTTCATGATTGTTGATGCAAGCATCATATCCTT
This sequence comes from Pinus taeda, assembly GCA_000404065.3. Classification (NCBI taxonomy): domain Eukaryota; kingdom Viridiplantae; phylum Streptophyta; class Pinopsida; order Pinales; family Pinaceae; genus Pinus; species Pinus taeda. Next base: position 69,041 of record APFE031180986.1, on the reverse strand, counting down.
TATTTGTTGGTTGATGAAATGTGCATATGTGTATATGTGTATATTATTGAAAATATTGTATTGAGATGGATTTACAAAGCTCCACAGATAGTGTGATTATTTTCTAGGTGAAGCAAATGTGTATATGTGTATATGTGTATATGTGGTTATTATGAATACCATAATGAGTTATGGTATAAATCTTCAGTAAATGATATGTTTGTCATGTTTTAGCAGATGGTGATTATAAATATTGCAACAAGCTATGTTATACATCTCCATGGGTAGTATGTTTTATTTTTAGCGGTCTTGTTGTTATAGGTGTCAATGAACACTGAGGATGGTGTTCCCCTAAGGGGGAGGGTTCTATAACAACCCTAGTTAAAACTTCATGTAAATATAAAAATATAAGACCATGGTCATGTGACACATATTCCAAGTTGAATACTGGGAAAAAGCATCCTAATGGCTGTCACTTTAGTTTATTATGGCTAAGTAAATTAGAAAAGGAAATGGAAAAAGCTTTCGAAAGGCATGAGGCATTATTTGGCATTTATTTACGAAAATGATGGAAATTAGGAAAAAGGGAAGGTGAAAGGTAATAGGTCGCATGTGATGACGAAAATGAAGGAAAATAATGGAAATTGAAGAAAATAGAGGGCTAATTGATAAAAGGCTTCTGAGGATCAGTGGACATGATGGGTCAGTGTAAGCTCTTTGTTAGTTCATTTTTGGAGCTCCCATTCTATTCTCTCTCTCTCTCATACTCTTGGACACTTAGATTTTTCTTGGAGTACTCTTGGAGAGTGTGGCATACTTGGATGCTTGGAGAAAGAAGGAAAAATAAGAGCAAGAAAGCACAAGAGGACATTGGGGTCAACAACTGCATTGGGTTTTTCTTGCAGGCACTCATTTTCATGTATGTTTTCCTCACTATTTTTGGCATGCATGGAATATGTGTGTCGTTTATTGGTCATGATATGTCATTGGCATGGAGGATTGCCTGGATTGACAATGGATTTTATTATCCTTTTCATTTCCTGGATAGAAATGGCGTTGTGTGTTGATTTCCTTGTTTTTCTAGTTGGTTCTCATGTTTCATTTAGATTGGGAAAAGTTACTAGTTCCTGGAAGCCCTTGTTGGAAAAATGCTCTGGAAGCCTTATAACAACTTGGGCTCAGTTACTATTCCTAGAAGCCTTGGTTGGAAAAACACTCTGGAAGCCCTTGGTGGGTTGAGTTACTAGTCCTAGAAACCCTGGTCGGAAAAATGTTTTGGAAGCCCAGAGTATGTTGTGGGTTGAGTTAGTATTACTCGAAGCCTTAGTTGGAACAAATTCTCTCGAGCCATAGAAGGATGGGGTAGAGACCACTTTGGTGATGGTTTTTTGGTGTCTGGCCATGAGGTGGAATCACTGATTGGTGGGTTGAGGTGGTTTGGCCTCTGGAAGCCTTGGATGGTTTTGATTGATGTGTTTCATGAGATCCAACATTCATATTTGGAATATGGCATGGGGGTGACTACCTGAAGAAATATTTGACTCATCCATATCTACAATCAAGTGGTTCATGGAAGTACTAAACCTGGTTGGCATTTGCATCATTGAGGTTGTTCCTCTTTGTTAATTCATTAGTATTGTACATGTAACACCCTCCTCCTAGTTCTGACCAAAGTAATCATGACAACTATGGTAAACATGAGACGAGAGGCTACTGTGATCAGATTCAATCTCCTATGTGACCTTAAGGAAGTAGATTCGATGAAACATCATATACAATCATCCAATCCTCATCAAAAAAACCCTCAAGAGACAAGTCATCCACTATGGTAGCCTAGCCCTAGGTCCCACTATTGTTCTAGACCTCTTTCGCTTTCATTTTATGGGCAAGGGAGCAACTAGAAACCAAAATTTTCTCTCATAGGCCTACCTACCAACAACTTTGGACAAAAATTTATAGTTTTCTGCTAATGACCCCACGATTTAAGCCACTTTTTCAGACTGAGAGCCCAGGCAAATGCCCAGAATTGAATGCTATCTTGAAATCAATAAAAGTATAAGGAAACAATGAAGCAAAAGAAATAATCCCAACAAGACCTTAACCAGACCTCTACTATCCATGACAGACATTTTGTCAAACATATCATTGACATGTAACCTACATGTATAAACAACAAAAATAAGTTTAGGGATCTCATACTTATCTGAGAATCACTATGAACCATTTTTCCATCATGCCATTTGTTGCATTATTATCTATTAGGTCATAGACATATTATCCATTCATGTAAAAGTAAAAACATCTTGAGATCCATACGTAATTGTTATCACAAAATGTACTTATAACCAACATAATAGGAAGAGAAATACCATAAACATATCAGCCATCAATATCCATATATACATTAGTAATTTTTCACGTGAAAATCAAGGGAATGGGTTTCTCATTAACAAATGCAATAAACCAATCGGAGATGGGACTACCATGTTCCACCCGGCCATAGAATGGTTGAGCCAAATCTCTCTTCAACCATTCACTCTTATGCCATATTCCAAGCATGAATGTGGGATCTCATAGAACACATCAATCAAAACTCATCCATGGATTCCAAATTGGTCGTACATCACAAAACCATCATCAAGTTCGTATCCATCCAAGCCCTCAAGGGCTTCTAGAATGTTTTTTGAACCAAGGCTTCCAGAACCAGTAACTCAACCCACATTTTATAGAGGGATTCCAAAACGTTTGTCTAACCAAGGTTTCCAGGACTCGTAAATCAACCCATTCTGTTATAGGGATTCTAGAGCATTTGTTCAACTAGGGCTCCCAGGACTAATAACTCAACCTAAGCTAAGAAAACATGAGAACCAACCAATAACAAACAATGAAAGTAAACCCATAATCACCATGGATATCTAGGAAATGGCAAGGCTAGGAAATCCACTGTCGATCTAGGCAATCCTCCGTGCCAATGACAGATCACAACCAAGTAACCACATGCATGTGCCATGCATGCCCAAACTAGTGAATAAATCATACATGCAACTCGGTACGTAGAAGAAAATATGATGTAGTTGTTGATCTTCATTTCCTCAATGCTTTCCTTCTCCTCCTTTTCCTTCTTTCTCAAATAATCCTAATATGCCACACCCTCCAAGAGTTCTCCAAGGAACTCTAAGTCTCCAAGAGTATGAGAGAGAGAGATAGTAATTAGAGAGAGCTCCAACACTAAACTAAGCAAGTCCTCACCGACCAAGCTTCCCAACTAATCGTCAAAATCCTTTTTATGGATGAGGCCTCTATTTTATTCATTTTCCTCCATTTTCCTCCTCACATGCAACCTCGACCCTTCACCTTCCTTTTCTCATAATTTCCATTATTTTGATAAAAAAATGTGTCAAAATACCCTTTTCCTTGTTTAATACCTTAGCCATTTCCTTACCCATAATAAACTAAATCAATGCCCACTAGGATGTCTCCCCCACCATTCATATTGTAATATGTGTCCCATCATCCATGATATTTATATATTTTTCCATAGAATTTTCACCAGAGATGTTACAGAACCCCCCCCCCCCCCCCCCCCTTGGAGGAACAACGTCCTCAGTGTTCAATGACACCCATAACCAACAAGACTGTAGAAAACAAAACCTACTACCCATGGAGCTTTATAACATATCTCGTTGTAGTTTTTACAATGACCACTGTTGAATCATGACAAACATAACATTTACTAGAGCTTTATAATACAACACATTACGGTATTTACAATTGACATATACACATATGCACATTTACTAAACTAACAAGTAAAGGATATGATTCCCATATCAATCAACAAGGGAATCTAGAGGCTCACACATGCACCCTCAAAGTAGTTCCAAGATTCACCTCCTTCCTAGGAAGTCCAGAATCTACTGCCATAATCAAAGTTGCATCCAATATCTAGCACTACCATCCCATCCCACTTGTCCTCTCAATGAAAAATCATATGCTCATTATTCCAAGGTGCACTCCCAATGTGCATCGGATTCCATTTGGAAATGCTAATAACCAAAACAAATACATCCTCGGCCTTCCCTTCTCTACTACACAGTCCCTTGGGGAATTTGGTCAACCCTTCCATGCATTCATTCACCTTCAAAGTTCCATTGGCACCCCCATCCCATGCAATCCATCCCTTGGCAAGGATTCCTCACATTGGAAGATACAAAAACCAAGGCATATACCTACCTCAAAACCATCATACCAATCATAGCATGCTCCTATCAATCAATAGACACAATTGGGTACCAGTGTCCCACATTGGCCTTGTTCCTAAAGTGCTTTACCAACATACTATTTCATATTCCAATTCTTTTCACTATTGTTGTTGATTCTTACAGTTGATTTTAACCACCCAACCAGGCATTGTTGTGCTTCCTATACCAAGAACATAACTTCCATTAGATTCAAGATAGATTGAAATAACTTGAAATCATACGTCATTGGTAGCTCATTAATAAGGTACACTTGAAATCCTATTTACTTCCTGTCACGACAAGTCAGATTAGCATCATGTATAAAAACATCACTTCCGGTATAACCATAATAGATCAAAATCATAAATCACATGTAAACATCATAAACAAGAATCATAGATCACATGTAATCCTCATAGACTAGAATCATAAATCATATGCATGTAAAACTGAAATACAATACCGATATGTATCCCTCATCGATCCTTACTTCTTCCTTTTTTCTTTTGTACATGCACTAGATTAGTTGCGACACCCAGCAAGCACCTAGTGCCTTCTCATCCACCCGGTGCACATACTAGTAGTGTGCATCACACACATACAACAACACATGCCATAAAACACCATGCAACACATGTACCTATACCTGACATACAACACATACACCTACACCCACTGTACAAATGTATACACACACAATGTAAATTAGAAGACATTATCCACACACAACGTGCGACACCACAAAATTCATACATGTACATTTGGTATACAATACAAATCATACACCTATACTCGATGTAAAAAACAACGGAAATTCATGCTTAGAGTGAAATACAATGAATTCATATGTCAGGATACCATGGCTACAGAATGCACATACATAGTACCACATGGCTGTAGCACAGCATGTACGACATGCACTCAATCTCACACGTACACCAGTACCACATGTACTAAGCACCACTTGCACAACGTGTGCACATCATCACATTTACATGGCACCACCTGCACAATGTGTACACAACGCCATGTGTACAGTGTACCATTGTACAATGTGCACACAATACCACATGTACACAACACCACCTGCACACAATTCCACTTGCACAACATGTACACAACACCACATGCACACAACGCCATTTGTACAATCATGTGCACCACACCATATGTACATAAAACCACATGTACATCATGCACACAACCCCACTTGTACACAACACTGCATTTCCAACAGTACATATCATTATTAGTACACTACACTACATATCCAACATGTGCACAACATCATATGCACTCAACACCGCATATCCATCATGCACACAGTACAATATGTACATAGTACTGCATATCCAACATGTACATAGCACCATCTATACCCAACACTGAATATGTAACATTCATACAGCATTATCAGTGGTACACCATGTACATAACATTACATAATGAACATGTACACACACTAAATATACACCACACTGAATGCACACAATAGCACAGGTGAAAAAAATACAAGATATACGGCATATGAACAATAGTCATACCACACATCCAAAACCAAACTGACTATTTACCAAGCATCCTGTTTCTTGTCCATGCTTGTCCCAACATGCCACATATCACACTTTTTTCACTTTTTTGATGTATCCCTTAGTATAACCTTTCCATAACATAGGCATAATACAAGCATACAATATAAATTCATATTCACATGATACTAACCTCATTTTTTTGTCATGACTACTCTTCCCACTTGACTCCTCATTGACCGAGAACCTATTCATGTCATTTACCTACATAAGCAATCATTCCTCCATAAGAATGATTCCTAATGATGTTGTTAGATAGTGACATAGATACATGTACACACACATACATCCTAAAATAATAATAATCTCCCCAATCAAAATCATACATATAAACATAATCATGTATAAACATTAGCATACAATAATAATGAATCATTATCTCCCTGTGCGACATGACATACATGCAAACCTACATGTATACATATATAAACATCCACATAATCATGATCACAACAAAATTTCTAGATATTATAACGTCAAGGTTAAGAGAACTTCCTTATCCATGCAACACATCTGAAATATTGAGAAAAATAGTCCCAACATAGGCAAGGCATCTAACACCTTAGATCCATTTACTTTACCTTTTCTTTATTACCTTTCCCATGACTATTATGTCATCATCCAGTTACCACAATGGACCCAACTATTCCAACTGAATGTCATAGTCATACCTTCTTAAGTGCTTACTCATGCACTGAGCTTCACCCATGTCTTACATTACCTATTGGGTACCACACAACTCTCCTCAAGCTCCATAAATTATTCCTATTTCTAAACCAATTCCCCAAACTTAAAACATAAAAGACAAGAACAGAAAAAACAATAAGAAAAAACCCATGAAAACCAATAACAACACTATTTCGCAAACAAAGTGGTATGGCCATACTCTATACATAAATAAAGCTACAAATCAAGCGCAATAAAACAAAAAAGGACCAAAAGCACAAGACTAACAACAAACACCATGACTTAATCCCCATGGTTCTCAGGGAAACTCAACTAGATCATTCTTTAAGATTTCATCAAAACCTCTCTTTGCGATGCAGTCCCCCACAACATATTTCCATTAACACATAATTTTCAGTGTATAAATAAACATAACAATAAATTAGTCACCTTGTTGTCCCAAGCACGTTTCTTGCAATTGAACAAGTCCACACAATCTCTCAAGGGTTTCAAATCCTTTTATAGATCCACTTGTAACTAAATACTAGCTAATATACCTGTCAAGTACATTTTCATTAAGAAGACTCCTTGTATGCAATGCACTCCTTTGTTTGGAATTATGGTTTCCAAACATAACCAAAGGAATTCTTACCTGATTCCTTTCTTTTACCTTTACCTTGTTGCAACTGAGTCTTACTATATATTGTCATGTCACCCAACTAATAGATATATAAATACATCAATTATTAGCTTGTCACGCTAATACCAAGCATGTTTCCTCTAACTACTCACACATGTCAACCACATGTTCCAAATATCGAGACAATCATATTTATCAATTTGAAATCAACTTTTACAAACAATTATGTCATAATCCATAGTAAACTCATTGGCATTAATCATAATGCTACAACTATCACCTACTACAGTCAAGTAAATATCAACTGTCTCAACACATATGTGTTAGTAAAACCATCTTAAAGCAAGATCATCAGAACACATACTCATATTATGAAATTCATCAAACATTTAACCAACATGCAAACATACCATAATAAATAAATCAACTAGGCACCAAACACTCAAACACCAAATAGACATCACAATAAAATAACCAAGCACCAAATATACGACAAAAGAAACTCATACTTTAATGTATATTAGGGGAAGCTATCTTATCTGCACAATCAATATAGGTTAGAATGATACAACTTCACAACATATCAACTCAAACATAAATCATGATATCCATAACAGTAATGAACTAACAGGTTCACATCATAAGCTCATAAGCTTTTTTCGTTCATGCATAACAATCACATATGTATGATCAATCTATATTATTATGACACCATATCACAAATATGTTGGCTCATACCTGAATATCATAACCATAACCATTTGCATAGGTCAAACTAGGTTAACACAATACATATAACATCAAGATATACAATGAACGTAACCATCAGATAGATGACCAATCCAAATTACAACATTAAGATCTCAATCAAATAACTCTAATCATCAAGTTAATAGCACATTAAAACAATAATCTATATATCATGCTCATCAAAAACACAAAACCTAATCGTCAAGCTAACTATCATATAGAAAAAACAAGTTGACCTATAACATACTCATAAACAACATATCATATAACATAATCATCAAGTTATCTAACCTAACCAATAATAGCAATGCTTACAACAACATGTTACTATCATTCTTGACTATTTGACTCATGTGCATATGATTATGCTAATCAACTATCATCTATCAGGTATGTAACCATAACATCAAAATACATCTACACAACCTAATGTATATAGCCCTAATGCATATAAAAATCATTAACCTACATACCTGCATACCCAATATACAAACTTGTATGATGACATGCTCTCACCTCGAGGTCCAATGTTGCAACTTCACTTTGATGATCTGCATCTCCTGCTTTAACTCATTAAACACATTAGCATCATAGCATACCAATGGTACCATGATGACCTAAATTGCATACAATGACTTCACAAGGTATCTTGGACCTGTTATTCTGTAATATTCCTAACCTAGAATATTCCTCAAACCCTAGCAAAAACTCCAACCAAATATGTGCAAATGATATAATAACCCAGAAGTGATAAAATACCAGTGGAACAACATATAATAATGTAAACTGGAAATATAAGCAGATACACAAGAAATGCAGCGAGAAATTCTAAGCCATTTTATTATACTAAGAAATAAATGAGTACAAGAGGTGATTAGACAGATGGCACCTCGACTTGTACAAGTCAAGTGAAGCAATACTCTCAGAATGACAAGAATGTCCTCTCTACATGGATGTTGTTGTTGTGCTTCTCTTGCTGTTAGAAAACAAATGATGATTTGGGGCTACTCCCCTCCTTAGAAAAAGATGAAACTATGGATTCAGGCTCTACTTAAGAAACACATAAAAACCCAGAAGGCTTTCCTAGAATGGCCTCACACTAATCTGCATCCCAGCTGTTGGGAAATTGTCGGGTTCCTGTTGCTGTTGGAAATCAAATGAGGATTTGAGGTTGCTCCCCTCCTCAGAAAAGGCTGAAGCTCTCGAATCAGACTCTACTCAAAAGACCCAGAAAACCCCAGAAAGAATTTCTGAAATGGCTGACCCGCAAAAAGCACCCCCTTGGGGTTCTACGCAGTTCCTCAAAGATGCTAATGAAACTGTTGATGAATCTACTACTGGAATGCCAATGGAAATACCATTCCCTAGTAGGCACTCGAAGTCCCCCGGGGCTAAGGGTGAGATCTCCGAATGGAGACACTCAATGCACTAAACAGTGTTGCAGACTAGGTAAACAGCCAACATGCTTTAAGTCGAAATTACTATCACAAATGCTCATAACCAGAATGATCCCAAATGAGGGGGTTCCTCTCTATTTTATAGCCTCTGCCTCTCACAATCCCTAGGCTCACTTTCTCCTGCGTGATCCCCTTCTTGCCATGTGTTCCTTCCCTCCTGCGCAGTCCCTCCATGTGTCTGCGTGGGCCCCATTTCTGCATCCCCCTTTGGCCCCCTTGGTTCCCCCTTAAGTCACAACGTTGTGCTACCTACGAAGTGAATTTTTATTCTAAAGTGAGTTATGTTCCCCCTTCCTCACTTTCTATTTACAAATAACTATAGAAGGGAAAAATCAAACAAAATTGAATATTCCAATTAGCCATAGCTAATTAGGAATATTACAGTCTCCCCTGGAAAAATGTTGCTTGTCCTTGAGAAACTGAAGTGATGGATGCTGTAAGATCTCCTCACTCTCCCAAGTGGCATCCTCATCTGGCAAATTCTTCCACCTCACCAAGAATTCCCGGACCGTCCTGCTTCGCAGCTGCCTGTCCCTGGTATCAATGATAGCCTCTGGCTGCAATACCAAATGCCCCTCATCATCCATGGTTAGCTCATCTGTCACTATCACCTGTTGCCTCAATGACTTCCTCAGGCATGATACATGAAAAATGTTATGAATCTTGCTACCTTGGGGCAGCTCCAACTTGTATGAAACTTGTCCAATCTTGTGTATCACCCTATATGGCCCATAAAAGCGGGGCTTGAGCTTCTCAACCCCCTTCTGCTTCAGTTAAGACTATTAGTATGGTTGTAATCATAGGTAGACCATGTCCCCTACCTCAAACTGTCTCTCCACCCAACCCTTGTCAGCATACAACTTCTGTTGGTTCTATGCTATAGCCATTTTATCCTTGAGAGCTCAAGGATATCCTGACCCTCTTCGATCCAAATCTTGGCTCTAGGAGCATTGCTATCACCAAAAATCATGTCAGCAAAAGATAAAGGATGATACCCATATAAGGCATAGAATGGTGACATAGCAATGGACATGTGATGTGAAGTATTGTAGCAGTACTCCCCCAGATGCAGCCACTTTAGCCATGTTCACTGCTGCCCACTGACATAGTTACGCAAGTCGCCCTCTAGCCACTTGTTAACTATCTTCGTCTGTCCATCCATCTGTGGGTGATAGCTGGTACTCAGTGTCAACTCCGTCCCCACGAATCAAAAAAGCTCCTGCCAAAACCTACCCATGAAATGACTGTCCCTGTCACTGACGATGGTCTTAGGAAGACCATGTAGCCTGAATATCTCCCTGAAGAATGGCTCGGCCACTTGTGCTATTGTATATTGTGCGGATATGGAAAAGAAATGTGTGTACTTCATTAGTTGATCAACGACGACAAAGATATAATCCTTTCCCTATACCATGGGCAACCCTGTGATGAAATCCATCGAAATACTCTCCCATTTCCCCTCCGGAATGGGAAGAGGCTGCAATAATCCTATGGGATGGCTCATATCTCCCTTGTTCCTCTGGCAAAAATCGCACTCCCGAATGTGTTGGATTACGTCCTCCTTGAGGCCCTTCCATGAGAACCTCTCCCTAATGGCCCTGTAGGTTTTGGTAAAACCCTGATGTCCTACCAATGGGGAATCATGTGATGCCTGGAGTATCTTCTTCTTGAGCTGAGACCCCTCAGTCAAGAAGATCTAATCCCTGTAGTAGATGATCTCATCAACCACCCTATACCTATCATCTGCCACCTGCCCATCCAGTACCTCACATGCAGATCTGTCCTTGGAGTACACTATTAAGAGTTGAGCCCTCCAATCTGTATCTAAGCTCATAAGAGACAACGTGGTTGGTCTACATGAAATGGCATCTACTACCACGTTTTTTTTACCTTTTACATACTCAATGTCAAAGTCATATGCTTAGATCTTACTGATCCACTTCTGTTGCCTCTCCTGTAGCTTCTTCTGCTCAAAAAAGAACTTGAGGTTGTTGTGATTAGTCCTTACCCTCAACCTGTTTCCTACCAAATACTGTCGGTACTTAGCCAATGCATGCATGATGGCCAGCATATCCTTGTCATATATGGAATACAACCTCTCATGTGGAAGGAGCTTCTGGCTCTCAAATGTTATAGGGTGACCTCCCTGCATCAATACTATGTCGATCCCCTCTCCTGATGCATCACACTCCAAAACAAATGGTTGCATGAAATTTGGCAATGCAAGAAACTCCTGGATAGACCACTCAATCTCATCCCGATAGGCCTTGGGGTGCCTATAGGGGGTGGTAATCATGGCCTGTATTCCATGCTCAAACTCGATGGTGTGCTCAAACCTCAAATATTGTGGTTGTCCAGGTGGAATCTTCCCAAACTCTATGTCATACTGATCAAGGATAGATTGTATGTCTGGGTGTATCGTCTGCCCTGTAGTTCCTGCCTCTGATGCATGCAACTCCACTGCCCACACTATGTCTCCCTTTCGAAAGACTGCCTCCATCCGATGAGTTGAGACAATCTGAGGTGGATATGTGTGTTGTCCCTGTATCTTCTCATGCCTACCTGTCTTCTCATCATCCCACTCCATCTCCAGGGTCTTCCAATCTGTCGTGATCTTCCCTAGAGTGATAAGCCACTAAACACCTAGTATCATGTTGGTGTCTGGAATATCGACCACAAAAAAGTGGTCAGTCAATGTGTAGGTTCCCATTGTCATTGATAGCTTTGGAACATAATGGGCACACATCATAGTCTGATCTCCTGGGACCAAAACGAAAACCCATCGAAGCTCTCTGTTTGTATACCTCTCTGCTCAACCATCTATGCATTGATGAAGTTGTGGGTGGCCCCACTGTGAACCAAAATTGATCAGCGCTCGCCATGTACTATCCCTCATACGCGTATTGTCAGATACTTGGGAACTCTTCACAACGCTGCAAGGGCCCCTCTGGTGGGTGCAAAAGATGCACCACCTACTAGTGGTGGTGGAGGTGGCATCGGTCCCTGTATGGCATGGCTATCTCCTGCCTCCAAATCCTCCTCATCATCCTCTTCTCCACTGCTCTTGGAGAATACCTCAATAAAATGTGTTCTACCAGCAGCACATCTATGTCTTGGTGCCCATGGCTCCTGACAGGTGAAGCACAAGCGCTTCTTCTTCAGCTCCCTCCTGGCATCATCATCAAGCTGTACTCATCCTGAATTCCCCTTTGTAGGAGGAATCCTCACATCCTTCCCCTTAGACTGGAAAGTTTGTCTCTGGGGGTAAGGTGTCTGGGTCCTAGGTAAGACATCTTGTAAGTCTCGGGTCCTGTTGATAGCATCCTGGAGTGTGGCTAGTTTAGTGGATCAGACTAAATCCCAAAATGGATCTGCTAAGCCCTCAACATACATATAGACCCTCCATGTCATGGAGAGGTCTGGGACCATCACGGAGACTGTCAAGAAATTTGCAATGGAGGTCTCTGGGCTCTGTGTCTGTTTGGGCCTCGTCAGCTCAACAAAATGCTGCTTTGGATCCCTTCGATTAAATCGCTTCGTTATTCTTCTAGTAAACTCGGCATATGACATCACTGTGGAGTGCCCCAATGTAACCATCCCATGAAACCACCAATCCTAGGCCTCTCCATCCAAATCCAATGTTTCCACCCTGATAGCCTCTCCCTCTGACATTTGGTTAAGCTGGAAATAAATGTGCAGCTTCTCCACCCAAGACTTTGTCGAACTGTTTGATGAACCATCAAACGTAGGCAAGTGGAATCTACTCACTGCATGGTGGGTGTTACCATCATGGTATTGTTGGTACCCTCTGTGATGATCGTGGGGTCTGTTATCCCACTGGAGCTGAACAAAATAGTTGAATGAGAGGGCTTCCCTGAACTCCTACCCATAGGCCTGGTACTCTACAAAATTATCGCTCATATGCCCATGCTCCACCTTTTGTTCGGTTGCGGCCCCCGTGTCTGCTCCTAAGAAGGTTGGCATCGTAGAGCATGTAGGGGCATGTGAGGCCACCTGTTGCGTAGTATCACACTACTCTGGCAAGTGATGGGATGCACCTGATCCCTCACCAATCTGAAAAAATCATGGGCTCTCCCATTGTCTGGCCTCTACTACTGTGAATCTCTGCCCCATCACCTCAATCTGTCTTGACATATCTTGCACTAATTCGAGGAGCATATCCACAAATCTCTTCCTGTCCTTGTCTGCCATCTACTCTGTGTCCACTACTGGTTCTCTCTGTTTTGTGTCTACCACAGGAAAACGATCTCCCTCCCCATAGGTATTCTCCAACCTACGCCCAATGCCTCTGCATCTTTGACCTCTGTAACAGATATAAGGTTTTTCCCCTGGTGTCATAGATTGCTAGCTCCATAGGCTAAGATAGATCTATGCTCTGATACCACTGTGATATTCCTAACCCAGAATATTCCTTAAACCCCAGCAAAAACTCGAATCAAATATTTGCAAATTATATAATAGCCTAGAAGTGATAAAATAATAGTGGAACAACATACAATAATGTAAACCAAAAATATAAGCAGATACACAAGAAATGCAACGAGAAATGCTAAGCCAATTTATTATACTTAGCAATAAATGAGTACAAGAGGTGATTAGATAGATGGCACCTCGACTTGCACAAGGCAAGTGAAGAAATACTCTCAGAATGACAAGAATGGCCTCTCTGCGTGGATGCTATTGCTATGCTGCTGCTGCTGGTAGAAAACAAATGATGATTTGGGGCTTGTTATAGACATTTTTGGGCACTTCAACCCCGATCATAAATGTCCATAAACTGAGGGCTCCTAAGTCCCTAAAAGTGTTGCTTCACTGCCTAAAGGAACAAGGTCAACTGATTACATCATCTCCCAGAAGTTCTCCACTGGAAACTGCTCATAAATGGTCAAAACTGGACCATACTGAAAGC
>APFE031180986.1:18744-54276 GCA_000404065.3 Pinus taeda | reverse complement strand
CAGAAGCTTCCCCTCTAACACTTGCCTCTCTATTTTCGACCAGGGATGAGTAAGAGATCATCATTCTCCAAGTGGAAGAAGGAACTATCAGAGAGAAGACACTAATCAAGACCCCATAAGATGACTCATCTCCCTATAATCATCTATATATGGATCCCTCATCACAGAGATCCAGAGACTGGAATTTTGTATCTTATAGAGAAGTGTTGTTGGTTTTCTGGTGTATATTCATAATGTTGGGTGATCTAAGCTTTGCTTGAGGTGAAGAAGGGCTTTCTGGATGGAGGATGATGCTGGGTCAGAACATATGGTTGTAATCCTCTTGCTACTTTTCATCTTAATAAAGCTATTCTAGTTTTCCTCCATATTCCTCTGTACTTGTTTATATATGCATTTGTATGGTTAACACACATCTGGTCCTGTGTTATTTATGAATATATATCTTTGTATCTTCGATAGTAGTATGTTGTTGTAATTCCATAGGTTCTCTTTGAAGCTGGGTAGATGAAGAAGAAGTGGCGAAGCTCTATCAAGAAGGAGAGGAAATCAAGCGCAAGACTAAGGTTGGTCTCCTTGGTCTCCCTCTTGTCTATTTTCATAAAGGAAAATGAAAGTAGACTTTACTTTTTTGTTTCTAAGATAGCCACCAATCTTAGTGGGAATAATAGCATCTGAGTGGACACTATTCCTGGTAACAAAATAGCGACTCCACTGGGGAGCGACTAGATTGTTTGTTAGCCTATCTTTGTTTCTTTTATAAACTTACAGACGGAGCCTGAAGCCAAGCTAGCTAGCCTTCGAACTGCGTTTGTTATACAAATGCAAAGTAGATCAGTGCTGCTTCAGTCTATCTATGGGTTTTGTTTATGAATTAGACAATCGATCTGCAAACAGTCTAATTTCCCTAAGTGGTGGCTCTAGTAACCTCCTTAGATCTACCCCTATGTTTTACATATACTGAACATCACTTACTTGGCCTAAATCCCTGAACTGAATTGTAAATTCTGAGTAAAAACTTGTTTAAATTCTTGCACTGGTACCATCGCACCCTACCTTCAAGGAAGTAAGTATGCATCACACTTCGCGAGTGCAGTAGGTGCGCTGCATATTGGTTTCACTGTGTAACAGGTGCGATGGTCAGGGAAGGTTAACTTTACCTTCGGACTTTGGTTTTTTCTTCCCTATTTTCAGCACTATTCAGGAGTTTTTTTGTCTGTGGTCAGTGTATTTCTGTGAAAACCCCCTTCTCTTACATTGTTCCGCCTCCAAAGTGCAAAGAACTGTAAGTGTTTTTATGTATTGTGCGCCATTTTCAGTTCTCTTTTGCAAAAAAGGTAGCGTAGTCAAACTGTAATTTCTTGATCTGAAAGTGTCGTAGTTGTCATCTTCAGTTTTAGAAGACAATCCTATTGTTCTTGATAGTCAATTATACAGTTACTATTGCATATGATTTGAATTAATAGTTTTTAAAGTGTCGAAAAGTAATTTTCATTTCGAAATTGCAAAGTGTCTCTCCTACCTTCACTTCATTTTGAAAAGAAATTTGTTGAGTATTGTCGCTTTGAAAATAATTCAGATTTGCACATAGCTTTCTTATCATCATTCATATATTAAGAAGGCTGAAAAAAAATACATGCATGTGCATTTGCATTTTGACTGCTTTGTTTGATTTAGGACAGTGCATTTAGTGTGTGCTCTGTGCTATTTGCAGAAAGATTCTTAACTTTCTTTCCTTAGTAGCTAGGATTTTCATTGCCAAAATAAGATTAAATGTTTGTTTATCATCTTAGACTGCATTTTAGGAATTGTATACACATCACACAGTGAACCTAAAAGGAAAATTTTTAAGCAAGATCAACTTAAAATAAATTTAATGAATCTAACAAGGCTTTGGAACCTAACGCACAACATCTAGAGGTCTAGGCTAGAGACGAATTATGGCATCGTAAAACCTAGTAACTATTGTTTTTAGTGTTGGTTGGGTGATTCCTCCACTCTGAGATGGCAAGTGCCAGTACGGACTTGTGCTCCCATGTACCATCGAGTATATATTGGGAGACCACAATACGCTGCATCCTTTATCCTTAAGAAGCCATGTCTGCCACCCTATCGATCACAATGCACTAAACACAACATTCGGGAAGATTGACTGTCGTACTGTAAAAACTATTCTATAGTTTTGCGATTGGTTTGGTAATCCCCTCTGCCTAGATCTCCAGAGAAGTCCATTTTGCTCCTTTTCAGACTCCTTAAAGGAAAAGGTCCTCTGAGCACTTGTCATTTCAGGCTTACTAAAAATCGAAGGCGACTAGAGTCATATTTTGTTTTTTCTCGACTCTTTAACATTGAAAAAATAAGTTTTGTCAAAGGGTCTAAAATTTATTTTAATCGAATAATGTCATTGTTCCCTTGTTGCTCTTAGAAATTAGTCTCCCTTCATCACAAGTTCTTGTAAAATCGCTAGGAAATCCTTCAGATAGACTAAATATGTTTGAACAACCGTCGACATCTAGGACTGTGTCATCTGATGTAGCAGTAGCAGAACCTCCTGCTGCTACTCCAACAATGTTCTCTAGTGTACCATCTATCTCGGCAAGTTATCAACAACAAGCCGGAGTCTAATCAGGGACTGTTTCGACGACATGGTCAGTTCCTCCTTCTTCATCTAGATTCTCATATGGTATTTCTAATATTGAAACTCAACAAATTGATCCACTGTGTCTTCAAAGGCCAATCTACCCTTTAAGTATTGGATTGCCACCATAAGGGGCGCAGTATGCCTTTTCATTGTTCCCTCCTAGAGAATAACCATATGGGAGTTTACAACAAAGTTTAGGTCAAACTGGAATTACATCCAGCGGTTGGGTACCAATACTGCCTCAGCAACCAAGGGTTCTTTATTCAATGCAACTAGTCCACCTTGTGTCAAATATTCCCACTATACCTGCTATGGTGACTGCATCGCAAGTACAAGCACTACCTATTGTATGTCAACCCCAAGTTTCTCAGGTTGCAATACAACAGCCTCTTGTCTCAGCGATTCAATCACAACCTTAGGTTAGTGCCTCCTTATTTGGAGTGACTCAGGCTCAAATAGGTACTATGACTCCTCATCTTGGTCAATCATCCAATATTGGACAATAGCAAATGGTCCAACAACCATGGTTGGTTCAATATCAACAACCGTAATTCCAGAAATCATATCAGGGACCTGAGCAACGAGTCTTTGTATGTCATGGGAAACCACATTTCCAAAGTGGTTATCAACAACCATACTATAATGGTTATGCCCATCAACCTTATCAAAATTACCAGCATCAAATATATTATGTTGGTATGCAAAGACCCAATGCTCAGGCGATTCCATCTTATCCTGGGTATGCTTCGACTAACATGAATCAATAGTTTCCCTTTGTAGCAACCCTAGAATTACTAGATCTAAATCGACTGACAAATGATCCAATTGCTTATGCCCCTTGGTGGACGACAATTCCTCATAAACTTCTGCCAGATATTCCTAAATTTAATGGAAATCCGGAAGAAGACCCGTCGAATCATGTGATGACTTTTCATCTGTGGTGTTCATCAAACACTCTCAACGATGATTCGATTAGGCTTCACCTTTTTCAGTGAATGTTAACTGGTCCAGCAGCAAAATGGTATATCGAGTTGCCTAGAGCATCGTTTGATAACTTCAATACCCTAGCCACAACCTTTTTAACCCATTTTCAGTTACCCATAATGTACGAAACAGGAACTAAGCTACTTACCAATTTCAAACAAACAGCGGCCACTCGCATATCTGATCACATTCATGAATGGCGATGTAGTCGTATAATGGTAAAAACGTATGTTCCTGATCAGCTATTCACTGAATGGTTTATTAAGTCACTATTACCTACTATCACAGAAGATGTGGCAAAGGGAGGAGTCATCACTGAAGAGCAAGTTATTGCTCGTGCACAATATCTAGACTTGATCTATACTCATTCTGGCACGGTCTACAATAAAATCCCTGATGCTCCTAGACCAGAATTTTTCGATCCTCCACCTCCTAAATCAAACGAAGACTCTCATGGTGGTGATGGCATGATAGGTATGACTAGCACAAAAACCATAAAGGCTACGTCAAAGAAAGCCCATACGGTTTCTAGTCAAAATGAAAATGACAAACTTCTTGCCTTAGAGGTTAATGTCGTGTCGACTGACAAAGGCAAAGAACCAAAGAAACTAGGAGGCAAGAAGAAAAAAGAAAGGGAAAAAGAAGAAACAAGAGGAGTCATCTCCTAAAAAATGTTATGCAAAACCTCCTGGGCAAAGGAAACCTCCTTTAGGGTGTCAGATATGCAATTAAGATCACCGGACAAGAGATTCTCTATATAAAGCTGAGCTTAGAAAATTCTTCAAGAATTCGAAAACCTCAGTGATATTGACTGATCTATTTCACAACCCAGGAACAAATCTGGTTACTAGCGACAATGCTTCCCTGTCCCAAGTGCTTATGTTGTCCATTTCGAAACAACAAAATGATGCTTTGATATCGACAAGGAATAAAGATTATGGAAATCCACAGATGTCAAACAATAAGGCTATAGATCAACCTAGTAGTTCAACAACAACTTTGACCGAAGTTGTGCCACCCATCATTCCTGAGCTAACGATGAAGCCACGAAAGGGAGTAGTACACAAATCGACATTTAATCCTCGTGCTAGAGCAACACAGGATTATAATGTAGTGGAGGATCTGGCCCAATCGTCGTCTGCTATGTCGACACTTGAGGTACTGAAAAATTGCCCCTCCCAAAAGTAGGTTTTATTATCAGTGATAGGTGGGATTGACCCAGCGGATTCCAATCTTGAGGCCTTCGACCACAAAGGATATGACCCTCAGTTACCAGCTCAACTAGCTTTCCTTATTCAAGTGAAAACCCTTAACAAAATTGTTCATCGAACAATTATTGATGAGGGGGCATCTACATGTATTATGTCAATGAGTTGCTGGAAAAATTTAGGCTCACCACTCTTGTCGCGATCGTCAACGACGTTAAAAGCATTTGATGGGCGAACATACACTCCATATGGGATTTCAAGTAACTTGCAAGTCGAACTGGGGGGAAAAACAGTAGAAATTGATGTTTAAGTTATCGACAGGAAACTCGATTACAACATCCTACTGGGAAGGCCCTAGATATATGTTATGGCTTCCATTGTGTCGACGTACTTCAGAAAGATTGCATTTCCCTTCCAAGGAGGAATCACAATCGTCGACCAACAAACATTTCTCCCCAACAGTTCACAAGTTACAGGAAGCATTCTGATGATCCACGGAAGCTCTCAGTCGCTTCAAAATATCAGAGTAGGTCTCCTAAAAGACCATTCCTTAATGGGGACTTTTGCCCTTCTGCCTCCGAGTAAGCTGGTAGAAGTGGCCACAGTGGAAACCTGTCCCATGAGATCTTCTACATCAACAAAAATGAAGAACTCAGAACGTTTTGATAGTGTGGATCATCGCGACGCATTACCTCCAAGCCCTACCATAGCTAAATCATCTGATGAAAAATTTAGTGATGTTGTACATTATGTACTGGGGGCATTGGAACCATATCTTTCCTTCATAACCCCTTATGAGTTGTGATGAAAGGTCGCCATGAGGATAGTTCTTTTATTGTGTCAACCTCATTAAAAAATGAAACAAATCCCTTTCCAAATCGAGTCTTTCAAAGATATCGAAGGTAAACCTTCATTACAACCACTGAGTTGAATGCAATGAAGCTTGGGGGGCATGCACCTTGATTTGCGTTATTATTCTAGGGGCATGCAAACTTATCATGAGCAGTGTTACCACAGGGTTCAATCTCGTTAAAAAATAAACCCACCGTGAGCAATGTTACTGCAAGGTTCAAGCTCGTTAAAAAGAAAACCCCCCATGAGCAGTTTTAGCGCATAGTTTAAGCTCGTTAGAAAATAAACATAAGTCATGAGCAAATGTTTCCCCCAACGTTTAATCTCATTAAAAAATAAACCGGTAAATAACCATTTTGAATGCCTTATCGCGAGCTTTTGAGCCTTGGTTGTGTTCTCATCATCACCTCCACTCTCTTTTTAGCCGATCATTCACCCCCATATAATTGTTTACCCCTTTGAGGAACATCTGCGAAAAGTGATTCTATTAGCCATCCTTGTGACAGAGCCATGATTGGAAAATTCCAAATCTTACCTGGAATCAGCTGCAATTTGAAACCACCACTTGTTCCTCGAAAACGAGTCTTCTTTAAGCTCTTTTCACCTGACTCGTAAAATATGAAAATATTGCCGAGAAATTGGCCTCACCAGCTTGTTAAAGTCATCAGAAGTGCTATCCCTCCTCTAGATTTTAATCTTTTTGGACCTGAGGGATTATTACACAAAAAGATCAAGCACTTGTCTTGTTTGGCTCATTAAAACTATCGAAAATTCATACCTTTTGTATTATTTTATGCTTTTTCGGACTTAAGGGATTGCATGACGAAAAAGAATCGTTGGAGTCTCCTTTCCATTCCTTTCAGACTCTCTAAAATTAAAGGGACCGAGTTATCTTTGTCGTTAAACTCGTTAAAACCAAATAGCGACAAACTCGTCTGCATGGACGAGAACGAGTTTCACTGTCGCTAGGCTCGCTAAAATATAGCGACATGTTTGCCCGAAGGGCAGATTATAGAACAAGCATATGTTATCCTCCTCAAGCTTGACAAAAATAAAGAGGTACTGGTCAGCAATGACAGGGGAAAATTGAGAAGAAAACTTGAAAAAGCTTTATTGGTAGCAAGTCGCTCTTGAACATGACACTTTCCTTCCGCATCCATGTCGGGTTCGGTTGTTCCGTTCACTGGTCATCACCATTAGCCCATTAGACCATCCATCTTTGGGGTTAATGTTACCAATCCATCGTCAGTGTCGCCAATATGTTCAAGAGAAGTCATTCGAACAATTCACCTGTGTCTCACCCACTGAAATACATTCATGCTCCATTCCTTCATGACCGCCACCCTGAACACTGTATCATCAGATTGTTTTCACCTCCAAAATCATTTGCTTCATTCCGTGTCATTGATGTGGGATTCATTAAGGCTCTCCTACGACGGGTCACTTCTTGTCGACATCAGCTCATTATCCGAGAAGTTGATTTAGGAACAACCCTTTCAGTGCTTTGAAGCTTGCATGCCTTAATGGCAAGTTTCTCACTTTCGGCGATAGGTTTACATCAATGGCCTTCAACTGAGAGATTTTACATGGTGTTCGACGCCAAGTCCTTTTTCACACCACATTAATTGTACTGTAGTACCTTGAGGGTCATTGTCATTATTGGTGATTCCTCTCGTGCCTGTTAACAGCTTACATCATTGGCTAGTAATCAGGCGATGTCTTTCCATGTTCGACTCTAAAACATTTTACACATGGATCGACTTGTACTCTGAGTGAATATTGAATGAGTTTTGAAGACCCCGGATCTAGTTTCGTCCATTCGGGTTGCGATATATTCAGGAATATAAAGACATCAAGTGTACATTATTGCCGAACAGATGATCATCCAAATCAAAGGATGACGAGTCCATATCATCAGTCTGTCACATAGACGATTGTCTGTCCTATGTAAATGAAAATGAATTTATAAAGCTGAGCATGGGAATGTCCGCCTCAGCTAGATCATGAAAAATGTTGCCAAAATAATGTATTGTATTGTATCTTATTACAGGTCGCCTCCTAGCTCGAAAAAACTTTGAATCCTCATAGTAAAGCATTTCACCCGACATCAGAAAGATTAATGGCCTCATGCTTTAGGGGGCAAATGTTATAGACATTATTGGGCACTTCAACCCTGATCATAAATGTCCATACAATGACGGCTCCTAAGTCCCTAAAAGTGTTGCTTCACTGCCTAAAGGAACAAGGTCAGCTGATTACATCATGTCCCAGAAGTTCTCCACTGAAAACTGCTCATAAATGGTCAAAACTGGACCATACTGAAAGACCAGTGTAGAGGGTACGATGCATATCACCTTCCCAGTGTACAAGGTGCGATGCATACTAAATCGCTCCTCTGTAGGGTGCGATGGTCGGGAATGGACAAATGGCAGGGAGAAAATGCGAGGTGGAAGATCATGGAATCTTCCAGAAGCTTCCCCTCTGACACTTGCCTCTCTATTTTCGACCAGGGATGAGTAAGAGATCATCATTCTCCAAGTGGAAGTAGGAACTATGAGAGAGAAGACACTAATCAAGACCCCAAAAGATGACTCATCTCCCTATAATCATCTATATATGGATCCCTCATCACAGAGATCCAGAGGTTGGAATTTTGTATCTTATAGAGAAGTGCTGGTGGTTTTCTAGTGTATATTCATAGTGTTGGGTGATCTAAGCTTTTCTTGAGGTAAAGAAGGGCATTCTATCTAGAGGATGATGCTGGGTTAGAACATATGGTTGTAATCCTCTTGCTACTTTTCATCTTAATAAAGCTATTCTAGTTTTCCTCCACATCCTTGTGTACTTGTTTATATATGCATTTGTATGGTTACCACACATCTAGTCCTATGTTATTTATGAATATAGATCTTTGTTTCTTCGATAGTAGTACATTGCTGTGATTCCACAAGTTCTCTTTGAAGCTGGGCAGACGAAGAAGAAGCGGCGAAGCTCTATCAAGAAGGATAGGAAATCAAGCGCAAGACTAAGGTTGGTCTCTTTGGTCTCCCTCTTGTCTATTTACATAAAGGAAAACGAAAGTAGACTTTACTTGTTTGTTTCTAAGATAGCCACCAATCTTAGTGGGAATAGCCACCAATGTTTTCACCTAACTCGTAAAATATGAAAAGATTGCAGAGCGATTAGCCTCTCTGGCTCGTTAAAGTCATCGGAAGTGCTATCCCTCCTCTATATTTTAACCTTTTTGGACCTGAGGGATTATTACACAAAAAGATTGAGCGCTTGTCTTGTTCGGCTCATTAAAACTATCGAAAATTCATCCCTTTTGTATTATTTTATGCTTTTTCAGATTTAAGGGATTGCATGATGAAAAATAATAGTTGGAGTCTCCTTTCCATTCCTTTCAAACTCTCTAAAATTGAAAGGGACAGAGTTATCTTTGTCGTTAAACTCATTAAAACCAAATAGCAAGAAACTCGTCTGCATGGACGGGAACGAGTTTCACTGTCGCTAGGCTCGCTAAAATATAGCGACTGGTTCGCTTGAAGGGTGGATTATAGAACAATCATATGTTATCCTCCTTAAGCTTGAAAAAAATAAAGAGGTATTGGTCAGCGATGACTGGGGAAAATTGGGAAGAAAACTTGAAAATGCTTTATTAGCAGCAAGTCGCTCTTGAACATGACACTTTCCTTTCGCATCCATGTTGGGTTGGGTTGTTCCGTTCATAGGTCATCACCATTGGTCCATCAAACCATCCATATTTGGGGTTAATGCTACCAATCCATCGTCAGTGTTGCCGATATGTTCAAGAGAAGTCATTCAGACAATTCACCTATGTCTCACCCACTGCAATACATTCATGATCCATTCCTTCATGACCGCCACCCTGAACCCTATATCGTCAGATTGTTTTCACCTCCAAAATCATTTGCTTTGTTCCATGTCATTGATGTGGGACTCACTAATGCACTCCTGCGATGGGTCGCTTCGTGTCGACGTCCGCTCATTAGCTGAGAAGTTGACATAGGAACAACCCTTTCAGTACTTTGAAGCTTGCATGCCTCAATGGAAAGTTTCTCACTTTCGGTGACAAGTTTACATAAATGGCCTTCGACTGAGAGATTTTATGTAGTGTTCGATGCCAAGTCCTTTTTCACACCACGTGAATTGTAATTTAGCACCTTGAGGGTGATTATCATTATTGGTGATTCCTCTCGTGCCTGTTAACAGCTTACATCACTGGCTGGTAATCAGGCGATGTCTTTCAATGTTTGACTCTAGAACGTTTTTCACATGGATTGACTTGTACTCCGAGTGAAGATTGACCAAGTTTTGAAGACCCCGGATCTAGTTTCATCCATTCGGGCTGTGATATATTCTAGAATATAAAGACATCAAGTGTACATCATTGCCGAACAAATGATCATCCAAATCAAAGGATGATGAGTCCATATCATCAGTCTGTCACATAGATGATTGTCTATCCTATGTACATGAAAATGAACTTATAAAGCTGAGCATGGGAATTCCCACCTCAGTTAGATCATGAAAAATGTTTCCAAAATAATGTATTGTACTGTATCGTATTACAGGTCGCCTCCCAGCTCGAAAAAGTTTTGGATCCTCATAGTAAAGCATTTCACCTGACATAAGAAGGATTAATGACCTCATGCTTTAGGGGGCAACTGTTAGAGACATTTTTAGGCACTTCAACCCCGACCATAAATGTCCATAAGCTGAGGGCTCCTAAGTCCCTAAAAGTGTTGCTTCATTTCCTAAAGGGACAAGGTTAGCTAATTACATCATCTCCCAGAAGTTCTCCACTGAAAACTGCTCATAAATGGTGAAAACTGGACCACACTAAAAGCCCAGTGCAGAGGGTGTGATGCATATCACCTTCCTAGTGTACAAGGTGCAATGCATACTGAATTGCTCCTCTGTGGGCTGTGATGTTTGGGAATGGACAAATGGCAGGGACAAAATGCGAGGTGGAAGATCATGGAATCTTGCAGAAGCTTCCCCTTTAACACTTGCCTCTCTATTTTTGACCAGGGATGAGTAAGAGATCATCATTCTCCAGATGGAAGCGGGAACTATGAGAGAGAAGACATTAATCAAGACCCCAGAAGATGAATCATCTCCCTATAATCATCTATATATGGATCCCTCATCACAGAGATCCAAAGGCTAGAATTTTGTATCTTATAGAGAAGTGTTGTTGGTTTTCTGGTGTATATTCATAGTGTTGGGTGATCTAAGCTTTGCTTGAGGTGAAGAAGGGCTTTCTAGCTGGAGGATGATGCTGCGTCGAACATATGGTTGTAATCCTCTTGCTACTTTTCATCTTAATAAAGCTATTCTAGTTTTCCTCCATATTCTTCTGTACTTGTTTATATATGCATTTGTATGGTTAACACACATCTAGTCCTATGTTATTTATGAAGATAGATCTTTGTTTCTTCGATAGTAGTATGTTGCTGTGATTCCACAAGTTCTCTTTGAAGTTGGGCAGATGAAGAAAAAGCGGCAAAGCTATATCAAGAAGGAGAGGAAATCAAGTGGAAGGCCAAGGTTGGTCTCCTTAGTCTCCCTCTTATCTATTTTCATAAAGGAAAATGAAAGTAGACTTTACTTGTTTGTTTCTAAGATAGCCACCAACCTTAGCGGGAATAATAGCATCCGAGTGGACACTATTCCCGGTAACAGGGCTGCCCCCCTCCTCAGAAAAAGCTAAAACCCTGGATTCAGGCTCTACTCAAGAAACCCAGAAAAACCCAGAAAGCTTTCCCAGAATGGCCTCACACTGATCTGCGTCCCAGCTGCTGGGAAACTGTCGTGTTGTTGGTACTGCTGGAAATCATATGAGGATTTGGGGCTGCTCCCCTCCTTAGGAAAGGTTGAAACTCTGGAATCAGACTCTACTCAAGAAACCTAGAAAAACCCATAAAGCTTTTCTAAAATGGCCGACCCCCGAAAATCACCTCCTTGGGGTTTTGCACAATTCCTCAAAGACGCTGATGAAACAACTATTGAAATGCTGATGAAACTATTTCTAAAATGCTAATGAATCTACTGTTGGAATGCTAATGTAAATACCTTGCTCTAGTAGGCACTCGAAGTTCCTCGGGGCTAAGGGTGAGATCTCCAAATGGAGACACTCAATGCACTAAAAAGTGTTGTAGACTAGCTAAACAACCAACATTCTCTAAGTCGAAATGACTATCACAAATGCTCATAACCATAATGATCCCAAATGAGGGGGTTCCTCTCTATTTTATAGCCTCTGCCTCTCAAAATCCCTAGGCTCACTTTCTTCTGCATGATCCCCTTCTTGCCATGTGCTCCTTCCCTCTTGCGCAGTCCCTCCATGTGTTTGTGTGGGCCCCATTTCTGCATCCCCCTTTGGCCCTCTTGGTTCCCCCTTAAGTCACAACGTTATACTACCTTGGAAGTGACTTCTTATTCTAAAGTAAGTTATGTTCCCCCTTCCTCACTTTTTATTTACAAATAACTATAGAAGGCAAAAATTAAAAAAAAAATCAAATATTCCAATTAGCCATAGCTAATTAGGAATATTACATATTCAAACTATAACCAAGATCATACATTCATAAAACCAATATTTAGACATATAACAAATGAGTACCAAACCATATACACATCATTCTAGCTAGAGTTTAGTCATCAATGTGTTACCATATCAAGTAAACAAACCATGATCTCATGCATGACAATAACCATCACTCCATTGTACACATTGCCACACACAACCAACAATGTGCATAAGCAATGCCAAATCAACCACACATACACATAGACACATGTAGTTGAACATAAGGGACCAATTCTTGTAATCAACCTACAAGAATGATACATGTAATTCAAAATATTCAAGAATATAACCTAACATACAAGTATGTAAGTAGGTGACATAAAATCAACATATAAGCGACATATAACCATATCCAACTAGTCATGTACTTATGACCAATACATTTCAAGAAATGAACTTCAAATTCTCCATGGAAACCACACTACCACCCTAACCAATCAGAAAGCAAATGCAAAAAGCACATGAAATGCAAGCATAGGAGACACACATGCAACTGGCATGCATGCATGACTAACACATTCAACCCATCTAGTCCAAGAATTTAACCATGCTATGATACCACTATGTAACGCACTCCTCCCAAGCCTACCCAAAGTAACCATTCCAACTCGAGGAAACATGAGAGGATAGGTTATTATGATTAGATTCAACCTCCTATGTGACCTTAAGGAAGTGGAATCAATCGAACATCACATACAGTCATCCGATCCTCATCAACAGAACCCTCAAGAGACAAGTCAACCATTGTGACAACTTGTGCTTGGGTCCCACTATTGTTCTGGACCTCTTAGGCCATAGTCGCTCTCATGTTATGGGCAAGGGAGTGACCGGAAACCCAAAGTCGCTCTCACAGGCCTACCTTTTAGTTATTGTGGACTATAATTGCCAATTCTATGCTAATGGCGCCAAGATTTAAGCCACTCTTTCAGGCCCAGAGCCCATGCCACTTCCCAGAATGGAATGATAGATTAAAATCAACAAAAGTATAAGGAAACAATGAAGAAAGAGAAATAATCCCAACAAGACCTTAACCAGACCCCTACTAGCCATGATATGCATTTCATCAAAAATATCATCGACTTGTAACCAAGAGGTATAAACAACAGAATTAAGTGTAGGGATCTCATTTTTGTCTAAGAATCACTATGAACCATTGTTCCCTCATGCCATTTGTTTCATTATTATCTATTAGGTCATAGACACATTATCCATTCATGTAGAAGTAAAAACATGTTGAGAGCCATACATAACTATTGTCATAAAGAGTACATATAACCAACATAATAGGAACAAAAATACCATAAACATATTCGCCATCAAAATCCATATATACATTAGTACATTTTCACATGAAAATCAAGGGAATTAATTTGTCATTAATGAATGCAATAAACCAACCGGAGATGGGACTACCGCGTTCCACTCGACCATAGAATGGTTGAGCCAAATATCTCTTCAGCCACTCACCCCCATGTCATATTCCAAGCATGAATGTCGGATCTCATAGAAAATATCAATCAAAACTCATACGCGTCTTCCAGAGGCCATCCACCTCAACCCATCAAACAATGATTCCACCTCATGGTGGGACATATTGAAACCATCATCAGATTGGTCTCCATCGAATCCTTCTGGGGCTTCCAGAGCATTTGTCTAACCAAGGATTCTAGAATAGGTAACTCAACTCACAACTTATATAGGACTTCCAGAGTGTTTGTCTGACCCAGGCTTCCAGGACTAGTAACTCAAGCCACCAAGGGCTTCCAAAGTGTTTGTTCGACCAAGGATTCTAGGACTAGTATTTCAACCCAAGCTATTAGAGGGCTTCCAGAGCATTGTTCAACCAGGGCTTTGAGGACTAATAACTCAACCCAAGCTAAGGAAACATGAGAACCAACCAAGAACACACAATGGAAGTAAACCCAAAATCACCATGGATATCTATGAAATGGAAGGGCTAGGCAATCCACTACCAATCTAGGAAATCCTCCATGCTAATATCATATCACAACCAAGAAACCACATTCATGCACCATGCATGCCAAAACTAGTGAAGAAATCATATATGTAAATCGGTACCTACAAGAAAATTTGATGTAGCTATTGATCCCGATGACCCGTTGCATTTTCCTTCTCTTCCTTTGCCTTCTTGCTCTAAGAATCCAAATATGCCACACCCTCCAAGAGTGCTCCAAGAAACTCTAAGTCTCCAAGAGTATGAGAGAGAGAGAGAGATAGAGAGTGTGTGTGTGTGTGTGTGATAGAGAGAGAGAGAGAGAGAGTTCTAACACTAAATTGACCATGTCCTAACTAAACAAGCTTGCCAACTGATCCTTCAAAGCCTTTTTATGGACGAGGCCTCTATTTTCTTCATTTTCCATTATTTTCCTTCATTTTCCATGTCACATGAAACCTGTGACCTTTCACCTTCCTTTTCTCCTAATTTCCATTATTTTCATAAATAAATGTACCAAAATACCTTTTTGCCTCTTTAATGCCTTATCCATTTCTTTTTCCAATTTCTTTAGCCATAATAAACTGAATCAATACTGAGTAGGATGTTTCCCCCACCATTCATCTTGGAATACATGTCCCATCATCTGTGGTATTTATATAATTTTACATGGAATTTTCACCAGGATTGTTACAATACTCATTTATATGTTGATTAAATGGTTTTTTTTCCTTGGTATTTCTATTGTTATTATGATGGTTATGAACATGTATTATGATAGTGTCTATGTATGGGTCTCATCATGTTTTTACTTATAAATGAATGAGCAATGTATCTATGGCCTAATGGATGAAAATACAACTATTTTGTTGAGGGACCAATGCTTCTTAGTGATTCTTAGATCAGTATGAGATTCTTATGCTTAGATCTATTGTTTAAACTTCTATATTACATATTTGTGAAATGTTTAACGAAATGCATGTCATGGCTAGAAGGGGCCTCAACACTAGTTTGACACCATCAATTTTAGTGGAAACACCAAATTCACAGACACCATTTTAGGAACATCAAAATTTTATAATTGAAAGAAGTAGTCTATTTCATCAAATTCAACAATTGCAAAAGTATTAATATTAATTTTTTATAATGGTAAGGGTGTCCTATCACTCATTGTTTTCGAATCTCTAGCCACCATTACACAATCAAACAAAGCTATGGATAAAATTTCATTTATTTGGATTAATACAGAGAATGTGAGTAATAGAGTCTTATTGGTGGTCTTGTTCTCCATTCCTTTGAATTAAGTGTTATCATGACTTAATATGCTCTCCCCCCATGCAATTGAAATATGCCATCATGAATGATCTAAATTTCCTTATCTAATAGTGAATTATGATTATTAGCATTCTATGATGATGTATGCTTTGGTACTTTCACGATCATTGTGAATCAACCCAATTCTTGTCATAATCCAAAAACATGGTCACCCTTCCTAATTAAGGAGAGCAACACTAGCGCATCTCCTTTATTGCATGCATACAGATAATGATACATATACAATGACTTCTTAATGATATTAGTTTCTTTGAAGGGAAACAATTGATGAAAATTTTGGAAGCAACTATCTATGGCTTTTCCTAATGTGATGATGCAAGGCAACGCGTAATACCAAATGCTTCTAAGAAACAATATTTTTAAGGGTGTGAAACTTTTAGAAACAATGTTGCTTTTATGGCAACCTTTTGTTGATTTAATAGATTGCTATGACTAGAAAGATGCGGCTTTTCATAAAACTTCACCACCCTCATGCCATCAAGGTTTACATGCCACTAACAATTAGAGCTGATTTTAGAAACAATCCCATTAGTTTACCACTAATTTCTTTCTCTGGTATGCCACTAATTATTCTTTGAGCACTTTTAGGATACCTCCACCTATAAAAGTGGTCAAAGAGAGTGCCATTTGGAAGAACTACTGAGTCCACACGAAATTTTGTGTTTTTATATTTTTATGATAATGTTATCAGATAACTCCATCAATCTATGAGTGAAGATACTTCTGAGGATAATCATCATCCACTTGTGCATTTGTTCCTTCCTCGACCAACGCTTGATTGCCTTTGCATCTATGGTAAAAAAAATCAGAAGGTAAAGAAAAAAAACATAAATTACCCATGTGATTTTCTCCACTCAATTTGAGAAGGTGTTGTTGCCTTACCCATCGGCATGCATCCATTATTTTTATACTAAACAAAACATTAATTAAACATGGGTGTTACACATGGGTAATATCAACCACAAGGAGACTATGTTCCTGCAATTGTCTAATTATCCTGATTGTAAAACAATCTAACAACAAATGTCCAACAGTTTGTGCAGAAGCCTATGAATTCCTTCATTCAACCCTTAAAATGCCAATTTCATCATTGTATTTGTTTTCCATGTAGTCACGACCTTGTTTAACTAGAAGGCAAAAGCAATTTCTGCACATAACTAAGTCAACTGATGTTTTAATGGCATCACTTCATCCATGGATAGCCTTTCATGGTCTTATTTATAGCCTTTTGTCACCTTGTTGATCATCCATTTGCACTAGATATCCAATACACATATTTTACTATGCCCTCTCGAACTATATTTTACACTAACTATGTTCTGGCTCATTACCGACTTGCTAACAGCTAAGAGGATGCATGCACTAGAAGGGTTTTCAACATAATGGATTAGCATTTCGCTCATCCTCTTATCATTGACTGAGGGTAACTACCCTATGTCTTGAAACCCTCCCTAGATAAGGATTGTTTTACACATAGAACCCACTACTATTTATGTTATTTAATATCACCATCATATTTTATATGAATTGGTCTTAGCATACATGAATGTTAGTGCTCTATATTTCCTTAATTTTAATTCAAACCTCATTTCTCATCTTGCACCATTATGTCATAATTTAATAAATTTAAATGATCTGAAATGTTCATAAGTTAAAATTGATGTAGAATTGATTAGCCATTAATGAATAGAATGTTAACTAAAAGTGAGGAAACTGAGAGAGATACTTGAGAAGAAATACTTTATGACAGATAGTAAAACACAAGTAAGATGCATAACAGAAGTGAAAACATCAAAAACACAATGATACCAGACAACAAAATTGATTATGAAGTTCATCTTTGATGGACTACGTCTCCGGGTCTGCTTTCAAGATGGGTAATCGCTTTATTAGGATTGAAATCAACGAGGTCGATTACACAGAAATTTGACCGAACTGAATGTGTACGTAGGCACTGTTGGTCACTGTCAAAGGATAACTCTCTGAACTAGCTTCCCAAAGCCTGACACAGTTCCCCATTCCGACCCCAGATGCTCCTATTACACTAAAAACAAAAACGACTATGACCTCCAAAACCTGCATACAAAACCCAAAAACCACTAATGTCCACTTCAATGAGAAAAACCTCCTTTTGAACCTTCCAGGTACATTCAAAGCTCCCATGGCTAATATAGGCATGAATGGGTTTGATTTGGATAGGTAGATACTCGGTCTTATGCTTAGTTGACACCTTATGCATTCGTTACAAGGACCTTGTATTAAAATAACCAAAATTTTAATTACAAAAACCTAAAATAGTCTTTATAACAACAAATAGTCATTGGCGGTCAAGTTGATGGTGCAAAATTGTTAAATGCCCATGTGAACAAGTTGTCAAGCAAAACATAAATTGACACGACAGTATTTTTACCCTGTTGTTTTGGAATCGCTTGCCAATGCTAAATGTGATAGCTGCCTCTGATAGTTACAGTGGATTATTTGTGCAATCAGATTAACGGTTGCCATAGGGATGAACACTTCGGTGCTAGAAGGTAGGCCGAAAGCTCAGGTGTCCGAAGGTAGGCCAAAGGCTTAGGTGTTGGAAGGTAGGCCGAAGTCTTAGGTGTTAAGCCAAAGGCTCAGTTGTTGGAAGGGGCCCCATCTTACTATATGATGCTAGAGGGGCCCCATCAATGAGGGGTCTCCCATCAAGGAGGGGTCTCCCATCAAGGTGGGATCTCCCATCAAGGAGGGGCCCCATCTTACTATATGATGATGGAGGGGCCCCATCTTACTGTATGATGCATTTTGGCCCTCTCCCGGTCTTTTGGTGGTAGTTTTGGGAAACCCCCGCTGTTGACTATGCCACAATGCATTGAAAATGAAATCGATGGTTAATAACAAGTGTGGGACTTCAATCCCAGATCGAGAATTCATACACTTCTAACCTTGCAGTCACTAATACTTGGCAAAATAAAATTAAATATGATCACACAAAACAATAGAACCCTAAGGTTTAAGCTAATTAGAAATTCAAAGATACATAGAAACATTGCGAAGGAATGGGACACCTTCGAGATTGACCAATTTCACACAAAAAATACACAGAGTTATGTTTTCTGCAACTTAATCATATATAGCCAAAACAAGTTGAATCAGTCAAAATCACCTTCAAATGATTCGAAACTTACATAAGTACTAGTTCATTAACAACCAGATCCTAAATCAAAGGATCGAACTATCTAATCCTATCTAATCTACATGATATTCTCCTCAAGAATCTCCACTATAGCTAACTACTTGAATTTATTACATGATAATCCAAATCCTAGATTCTAGTTCAAATCCTAACTAGAAAGCTTTATATATTGACAGCTAAAGGACCCCAACCCTTTGCTTGTAAACTTTTTTTGGATTTTTGGAATAAGTTCAAAGCCTTTTGCCTTCAAGCCTCATGCTCCTGCATCGGACTCCTACGGAAAAAATTCTTCATGGGCCCCTGGCCATGAGCTTTTCTACAAAACTGCCCAATTTCTGTAGCATGTCATTTGTTACCCAGGTAGCATCAGCAATTGGTTGATCTTTCCATTTAATCAAATACTAAAAATACTCTTGTTCCCTTGTCCTCTTCAACAATTTCTTGTCTTGTATCCTCTCTACCTGCAATTCCTTTGTTATAGGAAACTATTTTACCCAATCAATTTCTTGTTTCTCTCAGTTCTTTTCCATTTCATCTACATTTTCACCTTCATACCTGTAAAAATCAACAACATTAAAAATTGGATATATTACAATATCAGGGGGTAAATTTCATATGCATTTGTATAAAATTGCCTCAATACTCTACATGGTCCAATTTTCTTGAACTTTAACTTGTTATACTCTTTTTTTGGAAATATTTCCTTCCTCAGGTGTGCTAAAACCAAATCTCCAACTTCAAAGTTAATTTCTCTCCTTCTCAAGTCTGCTCTACTCTTGTACTTTATGTTGTTGTCCTGTAACTTTTGTTTTACCTATTCATGTATTGCTTGCATCTCTAAAGCAAAATCTTCCCCTTCAACACTTCTCGTCTCAGCTTTTCCTAGATTTCTTAATTCAGACACTCCTCTTGGGTGCATTCCATAGACTATATGGAATGGACTCTAACCTGTACTCTTGTTAGGAGAGTCATTATATGCATATTCAACCCATGCCAATACTTGATTCCATTGTTTTGGATGTTCACTTGTAAGACTTCTCAGAAGATTACCCAAGCTTATGTTTACAACTTCAGCTTGTCCATTCATCGGAGGATGATAAGAAGCATTGAAACTCAGTTTAGTTCCAAGATTCTTCCACAATGTCCTCCAAAAATGCCCAACAAATTTGGAGTCTCTGTCTCAAACAATACTCTTAGGTAACCCATGCAATCTTACAATCTCTTTGAAAAACAGATTAGCAATGTGAGTAGCATAACTGATTTTATAACAAGGAATAAAATGTGCCATTTTTGAAAATGTGTTAACCACAACATAAATTGAATCATTTCCTCTTTGTCTCTGGTAAGCCTAAATCAAAATCCATTCTTACCATATCCCAAGGTCTATCTGGAATAGGTAATGGAACATACAACCCTGTGTTTTGGCTTCTTCCTTTTGCATATTGTTAGACTTTACAATTTTTCACATACTTCTCCACTTCAGTCCTCATCTTCAGCCAGAAATAAAACCTCTTCAACTTCTCATAAGTCTTGTCTATACCAAAATGTCTTGTAAATCCACGACTATGTTTCTCCTTGATTAAATTTTCCCGCATAAAACAATTTGGTATGCACAGCCGATTTCTTTTAAATAACAACCCATCTTGCAAGAAATAATCAAGCCACTTACATCTGCATAAGAAAATAGGATTTTTACAAGCTCCAAATGCCTCTTTAAAATCTAAGTCTTTTTCATACAATTCCTTAAGAAAATCAAAACCCAACAATTGATTTTGACTTTCTTGAAGTAGTATGTTTCTTCTACTTAAGGCATTTGCTACTTTATTTGATTGGCCATTTATATGTTTCAAGACAAAATTAAAACCTTGAAGATACTCTACCCATTTGGAATTTTTCTAATTAAGCTTTGGTTGTTGCATAATGTACTGCAATGCATGGTTGTCTGAATAAAGTATAAAATCTTTAGACATCAAGTGATGTCTCCACTTTTTCAATGACTGCACAACTGCATAAAATTCCTTATCATAAGAGGAATATTTCTTCTTTGATTCATTCAGTTTCTCACTGAAATAAGCTATAGGTCTATCCTCCTCACTTAAAACACCTCAAATGGTTTCTCCATTAGCATCACATTTCACTTGGAAAGGTTTATTAAAATCAAGCAAAATCAAAATAGGTTTTTAAGCGATCTTCCTTTTCAGTAGCTGAAAGTTCCTTTCTGCTTCAACAGTCCATTTTAAATGGTTGTTTATCTTTATTTATATCATCAATAATATAATCATTGATCTTACTAAAGTTCCTTATGAATTTTCTATAAAAACAAGCAATAACATGAAAAATTCTTACCTCAAAAACACTTTTTTGTGAAGGCGAGTCTATTATTGCCTTGATCTTCTCTGGATCCATCTTTAATCCATTAGCAGAAACAACAAAAGCCAAATACACCAATTCTTCCTTCATGAATGAAAACTTCTTTAAATTTAGCAGTAATTTCTCTTGCTGCAACCTTTGTAAGACATAATTCAGATGTCTCATGTTTTCCTCCTTAAATCTCTTGTAAACTAATATATCGTCCAAATATACTATTACAAATTTACCAATAAATTCCTTAAAAACTTCATTCATAAACCTCATGAACGTACTAGGTTCATTTGAAAACCCAAAAGGCATTACCAACTATTCATACAATCCTTCATTTTTTTAAAAGCTATTTTCCATTCATCCCCTTCTCTAATCCTTATTTGATGATAACCACTTTTTAGATTAACTTTGTAAAATATCTAGCTCCACTCAAACAATCCATCAAATCTTCGATTCTAGGTAAAGGAAACATGTACCTGATTGTTATCTTATTGATTGGTCATGAGTTAGTGCACATTCTTCAGCCTCCATCCCTCTTCGGGCTCAACATTGTTGGCACTATCCTAGGACTCAAACTCTCTCTAATATGTCCCTTCTCTAACAATTCCTCAACCTATTTCCTAATCTCTTCATTCTCTATGGGAGTCATCCTGTAAGCTGCTTTATTAGGTAGATTTTCTCCTAGAATCAAATCTATGTGATGACTAATTTTTTTGATGGGTGGTAACTCATTTGGCAAGTCATCTACAATGATATCACAGTAACTATCCAGCATCTCTTGTATTTCAATTGGTAAATCAGAAACTTTAGTGGAAGTAATTGTTACCTTGGGCTTGCAAATCAATGAAAAACTTACCTCATTCCCTTCAATCCGCTACAAGTATTCTTTTCCACTTAGCAATAGAGTCTTCGCACCAGACTTTCTTGATGCATCCTCTTCTTCCATAGGCAGTAATGTATAACTAACACCATCTTTACCAAATTTTTATGTGTTTATTTTCCCAAAATGCATAGCTCCTCTGTCATATTGCCAAGGTCTTCCAAGCAATATGTGACATACATCCATAGGCATCAAATCACACAAAATTTTATCTTTATACTTGCCCAACTATAACTCCACTTCACATTGTTCATTCACTAACAATTGATGTCCCTTTTGTAGCCATGAAACCTTGTAAGGTGTTGGATATTTCTTTGTCTTCAATTTCAACTTCTCCACCACTTCTGTACAGACCAAATTACTAGTGTTGCCACTATCAATTATCATCTGACAACAATTTCCTTGAACTTTGCACACAGTCCTGAACAAAGAATTCCTTTGTGTTGGTTCAACAACTTCCTTTGTTGGCTTTAGCAATACTTTGTTAACTACCAAAGATTCTCCTCTTTCTGGTGTATTTTCTTCTTCTGTCATTGTTGTTGCTTCCTCTTCAATCTGAGAAACAATTGCATTTCTTTGAGGTGTTCCTACATTTTCTGGGAACTCATAGGCTTTGTGTATGAGCTTGTTACATTTGTAACATCTAACTTCCCTTCCTCTACCTCTGCCTCCTCTTTCTCTAGAAAAACTCCCTCTTCCACTTGCATCACCTCCTATGGGTTCATGTTGACTTGAGTTGCTGCTAGCTCCATCTCCAGGTGTTGTAGATATTCCTCTACCACCTTGTCTTCCCCTTCCTCGCAAAGTACCTCTATTTTTGGCAGACTACTTCCTCATGAGTTTTTATTCATCCTTCAGTACCATCTGATAAGCTTCATCTACTATTTT
This sequence comes from Pinus taeda, assembly GCA_000404065.3. NCBI lineage: Eukaryota > Viridiplantae > Streptophyta > Pinopsida > Pinales > Pinaceae > Pinus > Pinus taeda. The sequence continues at coordinate 31,382 of APFE031180986.1, read as the reverse complement.
ATGAGATAGTACACTTATCTCATATTGAATGTCCATTCTAATACCATTCACATATTTGGCAACCTTCTCATCTATATCTTGGATTTGTCCATCTCTTATGCTCACCTTGTACAATTCCTGTGTGTACTCCTCTATTGTCATACACCTCTGTCTAAGATTCTACATCTGCCTAAATAATCTTTGTTGGTAATCAATTGGCAGAAACTTACCTTTTAGTTTTGCCACCATCCTATTCCAATTCTTAATTTGTTGTTTGCCAAGTCTTCTTCTTTCTGCCTACACTCCATGCCACCAAAGTGCTGCATGCCCTTTCAACTTTGTGACAAAAAACTTCACCTTCTTTTCATCCTCTATTTCTTCATAATCAAATAGTTTCTCCATGTCATTAATCCAGTCTATCATCTCCTCAGGATTTAATCTTCTTGATAAATTGAAACCTCAGTTCTAGGTCTAGACATGGATTTCAACATTGACTTAAAGAAGGGCCACTGCTACTTCCACTACTGTTTATTAGTCAATGAGGTCAACTGCCTAGGTGGCACTATAAACCCCCTATTCCTAGCTACGGACTGATCAAAGCAGCTCTTTCATCATTCAATCCATCTCATTCTTGTTTCGCTCAAGGCTGCAGGGAAGCACCCCAATTTCGAGTGGTGAAGGATCTGCCTTTAGCTCCGTGGCCCTAACTGCCCTTGTTACTGGTGCATCTTCTTGTTCGAATGCTAGTAAGAAACTACCTTTGGTTTTGGATTCATTTCACCCGGTCCTACTCCTGCTACCCTTGCTTTAGCTTCCTTTATCTATGCTCCTAGCGTTGTTGGTCTTAGGTCAACAAGGTCAATCTCCTTTCCTACTGCTATCTTTACTGCTCCCGTTTCAAGCGTTGCTATGGGTCTCGATCTCGATCCAGAAGGGCTGCTACAGGCTATCAAACTAAGGGACGAAGTCATTCACTATTCATATGGTGAGGGATCTTACTCTGCTACCTAATATGCCCCTATCTATGTCCCTGTTACTTCATAATAATCTGCAGCTAGTATAGAATCCGGATCTGCCTGAACTTCTGCGACTAAAGCTGTCTTGGCCTGCTGCTATGCCTTGTCCTTCCCTGTCATGTGTTTACAAATAAGATGGATATATAGGGTTTCACTCTTTCTTACATTCGCGGTGAAACCTTCTCAGAAGTGCATTAGTCATCTCCTATAGTCGGTCTTCATTTGCTGTGCAAACAAAACCTTATCTCAGGAGTAACTTCTACTCATTCATCCTCCTCTACAGATTCAGCTTGAGGTTCATTGACATCTCCAACATCTACATCTCTCCATATTTCCATTGCATCTAACCTAGCTTGCATTTGTTGCATAGCCTCCATCACTTCAACATTTGCAATAGGTCTTCCTCTTCTACCACATCCTCTTCCAACTCTGAAAACCATGGCGGATTTCTTTCTCTAATCCTTGAAACCCTATCCAATGTTAGTAAGCTACTCTTGTACCACAAATGGTGGCTGGGTTGTAGGTGTAAGAGATAAAATTTCAATTCCGGAAACAATTTCCTATAATTCTGGAAGAATTTATTCTTGGATTTCCCTCGAAGTATCGGTCATTTAGCACGAGAGTTAGATACTCTGTTAAATTAGAAAAACATCTAATTCAGCCACGATCGCTAAATGCATTACAAACCCTCTAAACATTGTATATCACAATTGCAAGCTTACAGGGTAGTTCCTTTACTTATTAACAGTGTGATGCGATATTTATTGACGCGCTTCATTTTACATGTCGCATTTCGCAACCCCACCGGCCAAGTTCGTTTACTCTTGAACCTTGCGATGTGATATTGACCAATGATCCAATGGTCAACATCAAAAATGATCTGACGGTCATTTTGATGTTGCATGGAAAGTTATGCAATCATACCACCTCACAAAACCAATATACTTATAAAACCCAATTTATAACAGTTCAGGTGTAGACTTGAGATTAACGCCTGATGACAGAGGTTTTTAGAATTTGTGTCTTGTGGGACTTCGATTAACATAAGGTTTAACAATAGGGCCAACCCCCACTATTGACTATGACACAATGCATTGAAAATGGAATTGATAGTTAATAACATGTGCAGGACTTCAATCCTAGATTGAGAATACATACACTTCTAACCCCGCAGTCGATAATACTTGACAAAATCAAATTAAATGCGATCACACAGAATAATAGAACCTTGAGGTTTAAGGCAACTTGAAATTCAAAGATACATAGAATCATTGTGGAGGAACACGACACCTCCAAGATTGACCAATTTCACACAAAAAATACACAGGGTTATGTTTTCTACAACTTAATCATATATAGCCAAAACAAGCCGAATTAGTCAAAATCCCCTTCCGATGATTTGCAACTTATATAAGTACTAGTTCATTAACAACCAGATCCTAAATCAAAGGATCAAACTATCTAATCCTATCTAATCTACATGATATTCTCCTTGAGAATCTTCACTACAACTAATTACTTGAATTTATTACATGATAATCCAAATCCTAGATCCTAGTTCAAATCCTAACGAGAAAGCCTTGTAAATTGATAGCTAAAGGACCCCACTCCTTTGCTTGTAAACTTTTTTTGGCTTTTTGGAATAAGTTCAAAGCCTTTTTCCTTCAATCCTCATGCTCATGCATCATTAAGGTCGATGCAACGTTTAACTCTGACTCCTCTCACATGAGCCGTGGTTCCGCTGCAGTCTCCTCCATAGCTAGGAGTGTGAATATGTATTTATATTGTTTTACAATGTTGTAAAAGTTAAGAGTTGTTACATGGATTTTATGTGTTAGGTTTTATGCGTATTGTTTAACACATAGTTTGTATTATAAAGAAGTCTCATAGGTATAGGATTAGGGTTATGCTTTTTTTAATATATTGGAATACAATGTTTGTTAGAATAGGTGTATGGTATGTAATGTAACATAGGTTTAGGATTAGGTTTGGTTAACATAATGTCTTAGGTTTAGGGTTCTAGTCATTAGGACTTTAGATCAAATAAGAAAAACCCCTTTACAACTAAATGTCACAAAGTGGCATTCACCCACATACATATCACCAACACAAGCTACATTTGCGATGACAAACCTTTGTCGACACCCAAATCCTGCGAAGGCGGAAGAAAACCACATTTTGAAAAAAAAAATCCCATGAGGCAGATGACAAACACATGTCGACGACCAAATTCTAGTGGAACTAGGTACAAACCATATCACCATGAAAACCATTGACATCACCTGATCAACCTGAACCATAAACAACACTGTCGAAGTTGGCGAATCTGAATTGAATGTTGATGATGACATTGAACACTAACGATGAACCTGTACAATTGATTTGACAAGATCCTCCTGGATCATTAAATTCTTATTTTATAAGGGCCATATTATATACAAGTGAAATTTATATTATTGACAACTCAATAACCATATTAGTATTTGGATTCATTCTCAAAGAATCCTAATTTCCTTTAATGCTAAGGAACATATTCTAAGTTTAAACATCACCCAAGATGGGAAAGAAGCCAAAAATTTCTTAATATTTTCCCATGATGCCACAAGGTTAACTCATTTACAGGGTCCACATTTCTCCTCGAATGCATAAAACCCTCATCACTTTTAACTGCTTGGAAACGTTATATACAGTGGAGTAACATATACATGCTACTTCCATAATCATATAAATATTTGGATTCCTCGTCAAGGAATCGTATCCTCCAAGAAATCAATGTAATATACACATGTTTTATGTTTCAAAATTTAGCTTTGCCCTTTATAAATTTCGGCGATTTTTTTTTTTTTTTTGGTTCTCCTACTTTGTCATATCCTGCATAGGCGGATTAGCACATAGGCCAAAAATTTTGAGCTTAATGCTATGATACAATTTGTAATGCACCCCTTTGGGACTACCTCAAAAAAATAGCTATTAGGCTCCATTGATTAAATTTTTCTTTTATCTATAATTAAATTTCAATGGACTCATAGGTGGAGTTAACCAAATCATTACATGCACACTAATCATCTAGGCAACTATACTCAAAACCTTAGCTACTGAATACCAGTAAGATAATGAACCATATTTCACACTCTTAGATTAGTCCTTAAGCTTAATCTCAACTTGGAGAAAGGGAACAAATCCTGATATGAAACCAACAAAACTATGAAATAACTCTTGCAAGCATTAATGGATATTAATTTAAGTTTATTGTAGCTATCATGGTCATACATCATGATTAAATTTTTGTACACATAGTCAATATGTTATTGGCCAAGCTTTCATTCCCATGCGCCTAAGTGGAGGCAGTCTTATTAAACATGCAAACATAGATAGTTGAACCATTGGTCATACCATGAGAAGCATTATTTCTACAGTTGTTCTACTTGCATAAGCAATTACCAATTTAGGAAATTATAAGCATACTATAATCCATTATTAAATGCGAGATGATCAAGTACATTTATATATGATCTCCTCATACACAAAGTTAGTATTTACAAGTACATATTATGCTTTCGCTATTAACTCTGCTCTTGAATGAAAAATGGACCACATGTATAAAACTAGAATCCTTCTCATAATAAAAACATTAACACAGATAATCTATTTATGAATAACTGTCACATGCAAATTCTACCATGAATAGGTAGTAGTGTTGTTACCCACTGAATGTGATTCTACAGTTAACTTCACACTAGATTGCAACATGCATAAGAATATTCGGCATTCCCATAATAGAGATAAATTCAACCATCAGTATATTTGAGCTAAATTATTTAACCTCATAACATGTAAGGATTAACATAAAACACATTCCAAGCAAGTGAATCTCATCATGTTAGAGGGAAATACCATTAAATCTATTAATACATAAGCATATGTAATTCACTCAAACATTCTCATGGCAAAGAAACTTAAAAACTCTTCTCATAAACAAACTAGAACTATAACAGATATATATAATATATATATATATATATATATTATATATATATATATTATAAGATAAGAGAGAGAGAGAGAGAGAGAGAGAGAGAGAGAGAGAATAATCATACAAAACATTCCATGCATCTGAAACCAACTAAAACCTCACTTGGAGGGAGGAGCACCAACACCCAACCATGAATCACCTCTAATTACCCCTGAAACGAAGATCTTGCGAAGGATCAACTATCCTCAATTGATTGTTGCATTCGGTATTTAATACCCTATTCCATGATTTAGTTTCCATTAGAGACATCTTTCTTTTATGGATTTTTCCATTTGCCTAGGTCTTTGTTAGAAAATCTTGTCTTTATCTCCCACGAGGCTTTTCCTCATAAAAGCTTGCCTTTATCTCCCGCAAAGATTTTATGTCCGATGGATCTTTATCTCCCATCCATCCGATGGATTACCAATCCATACAAGCTTATCTAGAATCACATCGAGAAGCTTTATCATGAAACATTCATCTTTATCCCATTCCTTAATGGGATTTGTAACAATCTCTTCTCTCTTGCTGCTCCACCCTCCAAGTGATTTATTTTATTAATTTATTTAATAACACATTTTCTTTTCATATTACATATCACCTAGCTTTCCTCAGCTTAGGTTTAGAATAGTTTAACCCACAAAGGAGGGTATCACTCCTAGCTTTCCTCATCTTAGGTTTACAATAATTTAACACACAAGGGAGGATATCACACCTAGGTTTAACTGAACTTAGGTTTACAATAATTGAGAACACGAGGTAGGGATGTTACACATACAAAGGATGACACAAGAGTGTCAACAAGAGTTGCCTCCTTTCACAAAATGACTGCAAAGTCAAATAAAAAAACAAAGAAACCTTGCTACATATTCACCATGCCTATCAAAGGATTGGAAAAAACATAATCGTGCTTAGTGAATGCTTTACCACGTGGTGAAAAATTGTTGGATGGAGCAGGAAGAAATTGAGCCTCTTCTATTGGTTGAAGCTTCCAAGCCAAATCCATCATAGGAACGCCTTCGGTGTAAATATATCAATATTTATTTGCAACTTCTATATAATTAGCATGTTTTCAATACTAATTTATATAATGTTCAAACATTTCAATACCATTCAAGGTTTAAGTCAATAAAATTGGAAAATGAGTCCTCACAACGTTGAAATAGAAAAAAGTATCATTCCTTTTATAAATTCAATAGTTTTACATGGAAATGATGGAAGCTGTAAAATGGAATCAAATTTTGGAATCATTAATTTATGTAGGGAAATGAGGTGGATAGGTTACAATCATTAGGCTAATAAGACTTTAAAGTGTCAATCATCTTATCAGGTGGAAAACCTTAGAGAGAAGTGATGATTTAAAATAGGTAATTCCTCTTGATAAGGTGAACAACACTACAAACTATTGAATTATATATATATTATATATATATATGGATATGGTGATGAACAAATTGGAAATTTGATAGTTTTATAACATCATATCAATTAATTGTTGATGAACGTTTATATAAAAACTAAGTATTTTGAATTTATTTGTAATTTTTTAATAGTTTTATGTGATTATATCAATTAAATAGATGATCAATATCTATAAAATATAAGTATTTTAATGCATTTAATTATAACACTTTAATAGTAAGAATAACAAGAAAAACTATGTTAGTTTTTTTTGTAAATTTCTTCGATAGATTTCTATTAATATCAAAAGATTTTACAGTGAAAGTTGTTCAACATATATCCAAAATAGTGTCTTGGGAGATTGTATGGACCACCAGGGATAACTACAGACACAAATTGACCAATAATATACAAAATTAGAAAGACAAGAGTACCCTACCTAATGCCTAAGAACTTGAAACTATAACATAGACAATTTCAATCATCTAGTTTCACCGAGGCTCTAATACTAACCCATGCAAAGTACCCAAAGTGAACTACATTAATACATATATCAACCCAATGGAAAAAAAGACAAAACATGATAATATTTCTTAAAAAAAACTAGTTTTTCCCCACAATGCACATTAAAACAGAGTGCATGGTGGACTTATAAGTCCAAAATCATAACTGGTGAAATGGAAGAAGAGATAGTGTAAGGAGAGTTCTAAGCTAGAGCATTGATGAGCACAGGCACCTATGGTTTCTCATTGGATTCAGTTTCAAAATAAAATACCACATAACACTCCACCTGAGTCAATATGACCACATTGGCATCCAAGTTATACCTGATATACCTTAATATTCTCTTGATCTCCTCCTGGCCTGCGAATACCTTGTAGTTTCTACTTTCTTATCTCAAATTACCATGCTTAGTAGGGTCTTCAATTAATGATTTAAACTAATAGAATAAAAGAAATTAAGCCTTCTCTTATGAAACTTCCCTGCAACTAGAACCCACCTTAGGCTACTGCCTCTAATATTTGAATCAGAAAGTAAACACGATCACCAAACTCCTTGTTCTCCAATTAAAGAATTTCCTTTCAAGCCTCTAGAGGAGATTCATTGAAAAATTGGTCACTAATTCCCATCCAAACAAACGTCGACATTACAAAGAGGATGACCTAGGTGTGCCACCCCTGCGACTAGAAAGCTTTTCTCGAGGAGCCATATAGGCAAATGTCTTGTAAACAGAGAAAGGAGAGACATTAGAAAAATGAACAACATAGATGAACAAAAGAAGGGGAGGGTAGGAGCTTAGAATAATACGAACCCTAAACCAAGAAGTGAAACAAGAGAGAAAATTATGTGGATGAAGAAAAAAATTAGAAGCCCATGACTCTTCGAGAGTGAAACCTGCCCAAGTTTCCCATAACCCCAATATTTTTTAGCACCAAGAAATAAAAGAGTTAGAAATACATGAAAGACTGAGATTCTAATGAAGCTTTATTCCCTTTCAAAGCTAAATGGATAAGGTACCTAGGTACCACACTTTACAAGCTAACACTGGGCAACTAAATGGAATACCAATAGGGTCAGAGTTCTGAGGTGTCGTTGAGGGTAATACTACCACCAATTCGAATGACATACTAGGCTTTGAATTGTGTAGAAAGAGCACAAAAATAATTGACACCTATGGAGAAAGAACCAACAAACCAGAGAAGATGTGACTATCTTATAATTAGAGACAATATGACCAAGTGAGATCAAACCTATGGGAGGCCAAAAATAAACCATACAATGACATCATGAGGAGAATACAATGAAAGAAAACCTCCACATAGCCTAGTATAATCCTCTCTTATCTACCATGAAGAAATTAACGATTGTTGATATACACTAGAAACAACCAAAACACAATATTTTTTGGCACCCTGGTCGAGGCCCATGCAGACATAACATATTGAGGATGTGAGAGGTCAGGCTTGTTGATTAAGTTGAGAAGCAACAACACTCATGATGGTGAGCCAAGTGTATAGTGCAAACTAGTATTCTTTCTTCCCAAAACACTTAAGCATGATAACCTCATAAATGGAGTTACCCAACTGTTAAGGATTTCTCCATTTGTAACCAATCCACCATGAGAGCAGAAACCCATCTATAATTATAATAATAATAATAATAATAATAATAATAATAATAAATAATAATAAATTAATTGCGAAAAACCACTTTCATACACAAAACTACATCCTCCCACCTTCTCATATTTTAGTCAATTGGACTTGGGAAGGTCTGGAATGGTTTGGACCCCATGAGATCAGCATGTGAGGGGCATGTGATAGAGGTGTAGAGAAAGCCTCTAACATTCAGGGCCACCATCTTATAAACCATACATGATGTTCGCATGTCAATTATAACTTCAACCAAAAAATTACGCCGAAAAACCTCATTCCTATTAAACCACCTGCTGGAAGTCGATGTTTTGGTTATACCTCCTGTTGAGAACCAATGTGTGTGAAAGCACCCCCATTGGGGAAAAAATATGTTACTAAATTAATAGATTAATGTCTTCAATATATATATATTTTTTGTAGTTATAATGTGAAATGTCACATTTCCAATTTATTAGTTAATGTGTATATAGAAAATATGGCTAAATAAACATTATTAACATTGCATAAAGAGTAATAGAGATGTAACATAATAGTCAATCATTGTTATTTACAGAAATTATTTAAGTTATCTTTTCATGAAGTTTTGTATTATAAAGTGTGGAAAAATTCCACTGAAAGGAGGCAATGTCACTACAATGTATGAAGATGGCATGCCAAGATTTAAATCTACCACTTTATAGTATTCCAATTTGTAAAGAGTTCAATTTTCCTTTGAAAGAAAATGCATTTATAGAATAAATGACCCAACACTTTACGAATCACATAGTTGAATTTTATAGCTCATTAGTAGATATAGTGCTTTCATCATATGTTTAATGTAGATTTTTTTTTTATATGATGAAATGTAGACCCTTATTTTTAATTTCAAGTGTGGAAACAATTAATGATAAAATATACATGAAAATATTTTACAAATTATTATTACTCGATCAACAAAGAGTTGTGTTAATGTATGTTTTAAAATTTCTATGATAAAACATATATGTCACTTTTAAATAATAATTTATGATTATGATTAAGTCTTATTTTATACACTTTCTTTTTACCTCATTTTTTTTAAATCCATATTCTTAGCTATAAAAATTAGTGATAACGAGTGATTTAGGAGCATATATGGCCTAAATCTATCTACACTGACATATTTTAGTTAATATAGAGGATGAATAAGTGTTTTGTTATAGTTTCATGACTTCACCTTGCTATTATAGTGTTACAACTCTGTCATTAATTTTATATTGATACAACTCCACCATTGTTGTTACAACGTTGCCACTTTGCCATTGCTGCTACATTGTTGCAACTCCACCATTTTTGTGACTATGTTATTATTTTTATAGTGTTGTGAATCTATCATTGTTGTTACAATGCTATGACTCTACCATTTCCATTGCAATGCTTATATGACTCTTCCTTGTTGTTATAATGTTATGACTCCATCATTGTTGTTACATGATGTGACATTGTCATCACTATTATAATTTTTCAACTTCTACATTGCTACTATAGTGTTAGTAACATGGCTAAAACACTATGGATCATATCTTTACATGATTCCATGTGTCTTATAGAACTTTTTGGAAAAGCGCTGGGTCACCTATCTAAGGAAATAATGATGGGATTGGGAAAGAAAATATGAAGTTTAACCACTACAATTTTCCAACTTCCAAACTAACATTTAAGAGTGCGGATGGATAGAGGATCAATAGAAAAAAAAAATGGAGGAGGAGAATCAAAGGATAGAGGAGATTGTGAAGCTAGAAAGGAATAGAGGAACAAAGAGAAGACAAAAAAATTGATTTATTTGGTGGTGACGAAACAATATGTATATATATTCATAGTGCATAGTAGGAATGTACATAGATTGTAAGAATAAATTGACTTGAATATGAATAGAAAATGGAGAAAATGTTATTATATCTTGTCTAGTTTCATATAACTCTCAATTCCTCATTGTTTTTGTTAGTCTTTAAATTCAGTTAGTGGTAGCATAAAAGTAGTTGTGCATTATGTTGGGTCCCTATAATACTAGTGATTACCCCATTACTATTGTAGCTGCATCCCTTATTAATATTGTTGTGCCCCTATTGTCCCCATATTGTTATTATTGTGCCCCATAGAATCCCTCCATTGTTATTTTTTGTGGCTTTATATTATTATTGTTAGGTCGGTTGGGTTATATTGTGACTCCTTAGACTGCTATATATAGAAAGGAGGTTTTGTCATTTTTATCATCCAAGAATTGTTCATTTATATAATGTAAAGGAGGATGTCCCCTCGAAGAGGCCGAATTCTAAGGTGTTGATCTATCTTTTCTATCTTTCTTGAAGCTGGTTTCATAACATTTGGTATCAGAGCTTTGGATTCTAGGGCTTCGTTGCTCCAAATAGGTCATTGTGGAATTTTCACTATAACTTTTTTTCTACGATGTTTCATAAGCTAAAAAAAACCCCATTTGAGAAGAAATCACGCTAAAGCTCGAGTTTTGAATTTCAGATCGTTTCATGCTATATTTGTGGAGGTATGATCTGAGGAAGTTGGTCTTTTGTAGACTCTTGAATTACATTCCAAACAGGTGACCTAGGGAAAATCGTCAGGACTTTCTCTCTAAGCATCAGATTGAAATTTTGTAAGAAGGTATAGGAAGAGGACGGACTGTAGTTTCTTTTATATATATTTTTAGAGCCAAAGGTCGAAACAGTGACTCGTGGCACGTTGTACAAATTCGCTCTACTGAACTAGTCTATAATCAGGTCACTGTGGGAGATTTCGCATAACTCTTCCTTGGAGAATCCAATTTGGATCATACTGGTGGCATTGGAAAGAGGACACAGAGGGATACTGTAGGTCACAATTTTAGAACTGGATGATTTGAATGCACAGAGATACATTAAAGGCAATATCGAGCTCCTACAAAGTGAAAAAGGGTGTGTAGATTCTTTTAAATTCTTGCTTAAGCTTGCTTTGAGAAATTATTTTGAAGGAATTCAAAGAGCATAGTAGAGAATTATTATCAGTAACTAATTCCCCGAGGAAATAAAATGCAAACGCCTAGTAAGGAACCTAAAATCTCTAGCATGACTCATGAAGAAGAGGAAGAAATGCTACATGATATATCAAAATTACAAGAACAAGTGCAACAATTGTCACTCTCACAAAAGTTAACAGAAGCTAAGATAAATGGCGTGGAAGCTAAGATGAATGGCATGGAAGCTAAGATGGACAATTTGAAGATAGATTTTAACACAAATTTGAAGAAAGGCATGGCAGATTTGAAGACAGATTTGACAAACTTTCTAGAAGAAATACTTACTAATGGTGAAAAGGTAGTAAAGGAAACTCATGAAAATGTTAATCATGATATCATAGACTCTAATGTGCGATCGAAGACCCACCATATTCCAAAAAATGATATGAGGAAGTTTGATGGCAAGGATCCTGCAACATGGATATTACAGATGGAGCAATTTTTCGATCTCAATAATCTGCAAAACACACAAAAGGGTACGTATTGCAACTTTATATTTGGAACCAAATCAGTTTGTATGGTATCAATGGCTTTCCTCTCGTAAACAATTTATCACTTTGGAAATTTTTATGGAAGAATTGATAGCACATTATGAGGATACAAAAGGCAACACTTTTTTTTAGCCAACTGATAAGTCTCAAACAAAAGGGTTCAATAATGGAGCACATTGAGGAGTTCCAAAAATTGAACATAAGGGTAAAAGATATTCCAGAGGAGCATAGGATTGATGTGTTCATAGGGTCTTTGAAGGATAATATCCAACATTATGTTCGCCTTTGGGAACCTAATTCATTAGAAAAGGCATTCAGGTTAGCAAGAAAAATGAAAGCAAAATTATGGCAACCAGGAAGCATACCACTCACATCTATAAAGACGGAAGTGGTGTTGCCGCTAGTATTCCAAACCTATAAGGTTGACACCACAACAATTGGAAGAAAAAAGAGCAAAAGGGCTTTGTTACAGTTGTGATAGCAAATACACTAAAGGTCATAAAGTGTGTTGAGAAGAAATTATTCTACATAGATTGTGAAGAGGAAGAAGAAAAGGAG
>APFE031180981.1:0-13089 GCA_000404065.3 Pinus taeda | reverse complement strand
CAAAAATAGCCTGCGGGCCCACTTAGTGAAGGCGACTCTTTTCACTAAGATCCATCATCTTGTTGCAATCTCAACAAGCATTTCTTGTTGCACACTTTTCAACAGAAAGTGGTTCCAAATCTAGTAATGGAATGTGCCCAAACATCTCAATATCACTACCAATAGAATTTGTTGGGGAGAGGTCCCTAATGTGGGATCCTAAAACAAATGTGGGTGATAAAATATCATGGAATTGGTCTCCATCCCCATTCTCAACTGCAGGGTCGGGAACCACCAATGAAATATCAATACCAGAAATCAAAAAATCTTGGGGGGGGGGGGGGGGGGGGACATGAGAAGAGATATAGAGGTAAAAATAGTAGGCATACCAACATTTCCCACCCTAATGCAAGGATTCAAACAAGTTTTTTCATGAACCACCTTTTCCATAGAATTATGTGTAGGAGAAACCACATGTTGTTCATGCTCAACAATAGGAGAAAAAACAAGGGAAGAGTTGGATATGGGATATTTAATACCAAAAAAATGTCATGGTTCATGTGAAAGGATCCCTGCCGAAATCAATTTGTACTGATTGGACTCCATCTTCTGCCCAAATCACAGGATGACCTGTTGAAATTTTTGATGACGAGCCACCCCAAATCTATGGGGGAATTATGCACGCATGTTCCTAGTAGGGTGACAACTCAGACACCTGAAAGGTATATTCTAGTAACTGGCCCTTTGTCTAAAATTCATATCTCCCCATATCTGGTCCACTTCAGCAATTAAAACCCCAGAGAAGTGCACCTCCACCAACATCCATGCCATACACTTGTCAAGATCATGCAAACTTCACTCCTCCATGAAAAATATATTTACTAGTAGGTTCCTGATAGCCATCATGGTTGGTCTCGACCAAAGATCTAGTGGAAAACCTGTTAACTTTATCCATACTAATTTTTTCCTCGGAACTTCCTTGAGGGATTTGAAAACATTGTACAGGGAAGAGCGAATATGTTGTCCACATCATCTAAAAAAATAAATGTACAAATTGTTCAATAACAATCTAATTTGAGGTGAATATTTTATAATGGGGGCCCAATTTGGTTCATCCCACTTCTTCATCTTTAGACCATCCATGGATCCGAATTCCTAGTGCCTCACAATCACCCTATGTTGTAATCCCACCACTTGATCCCAATAAATATCCCTTCCGAATGTGAGATAAATAAACTTCTCCACTATCCACACCACCTTTTGATGACTCCCCTATGTAATCTTATTGTTATCAATATGAATTGAATGGATAGTGGGATCAATTGGCACCCCCCCACTAGATTAAATGATAAAGGAAAAGCAGAACCAGACATAGTACCAGTGGAAGTAAGACTATAATGTTTTCAAAGGTAAAGAGACTTTACATCCTCTGTATCCCAAAAAAAATCTACCTCAATTTCAATTACTAGATATCTCATTCCAATGCCTATCAAGCAACTAGTACCAGCTGTCAGTTCATCGGAAGCCGACACTCAATATTACCACTACTCGATATACCGTGTCACAGAAAAAATGAAACTCCACTGTGTCACCTTCTAAAGCCAATGAAAGAAATGCTACATTGACCCAAAAACCTGGTCCATAATGACAAGAGAAACAATTTAAATTAAAATAATATTGCATCCCATGACACCAAGGAAAAGTTGAAAAATAAATGTACACTGAGAATTAACATACATTCAATGTGTTTGATATGTGTGAAAATTTCTAGATAGAAATCCAACTGCAGTTATTAATATTGTTTCTTCTACTTATTATCTCAAAAATAAGTTATTCACATTGTTGTTACTGAAAATATCGAAACGTATTGTACTGTAGCCTTCACAATTGAAATATTGCAGAAAGTGAATGCAAAGAAAAATACTAGCACAAATTCAATCACAATGACAACTATTTTTGGACAATCATCCTCGGAAAAAACCGAATGTGGGAAAATCGGTGCAACAAATGAGGGTTTGTTTATTATGCTTCAACAAAATCTCATGTACAAGTTACAACCAACAAAACATAAGTGAGAAAATTTACAGACACTTCCTGACAAATCTATGATCTAGGAGAAGTATTCTTCTTCCCACTGAGTCCTTCTGCGTCCCTCTGCATCAATTTTCCCACACTGGCCTAGTGTTAAGCTATCCATGCAGTCCCACCATCAACCTACCTCTGCGCCGCCTATTTCTGCATCATATTGCTTCTATGCTATCTCTCCTTGATTTGCATCTTCTTGCCTTGCACTCTCAAAAGATGTTGATGCCTTACCTTCCTTCCTCACCTGAAACTCTCCCTCTGATTTTATTTTCTCTTGCTGAACATCGACCAATGAATAAATTGATCTTACTCAGGTAACTGATTATCTGCCTTTGGTGTGTTCTGTAAGTGCCCATCAAGCCTTCTCTTATAATACTCTCGTTGATTAATCAACGACCCATATCAGATCCTAATCAATGGCTAGGATCATATTGACTTTATCTCTGCCTTTTTCTAGAAGTTTCACCACTATTTATATTAATACCCATTAATTATTTTAATTTCCTAAGTTTAGACTTGGAGTCTCATTAAAAATAATTAATTATTTTAATAAAATTATCTCTAGGTGGAATTTCCCAAAACGATTTATGGGTATTGGAGAATGCATGTGTTTAAGCCTCCCCGCAAAATTTGAGACTTAGAGAACATCTGATGCTACCATAAATCAACACTCCCTCTTAGCGAGGAATGTTCTCTAGCAATGTAACCTCCTGAAGCATCAGTCTGTCATGTAACATCTCCCTCCGCGTTGTTGATGTCTGACATGCTGTCCACCAACCACTATGCAAATGTTTCATATGTACTTCTTTTGACCCTTACACTGTCAACATTGCATCAGTACTGCAACTCCATCTGCCACTATAACTGAGAAATCACTTGTTTCTTCTACTGAAACAAATACTTTACCATACCCATCTTCTCTTTGAGCTGAATGAACTTAGCTCTTCCTAGAGCCTTTGTGAGTATGTCCACTACTTGATCTCCGGTGGGGACATATTGTAGTTGTACTACCCCACGCTCAACATGTTGGGTTGTGTTCTATTCTTTCCACGTAGTTAAAAGGGGGTTTGAGGGGCACCCGTAACCCCACTTTATGGGGTCCAGGGTAGCGCCCCGAAAAATTTTGGTTTTGGACCCTATGTTAGGTTGGGTGGACCGACCTATGGTTTTGTGCATGATTTTCGCACATGTTTTTTGGACGCAATGGTTTTTGGTCCATGGTATTGGATGCTTCAGCATGTATAAATATGTATTATAACATTGAAAGGAAAATAATGAAAAATCAAGGTGGTAGTCCCGATTTTGGGATCCAGGGGAAAATCTCAGTGTATGTGTTTTATGTGTTATGCTCTCACATTATTTATTTTCTGTGTTTTAGAATTCGTATGCAGGTAATTTCTATACGGGGTTAAAACCTAGATTTGGTATTAGAGTAGATTTGGCTTCAAGGGGACACCTTTGTTGCTTAGGGGTTTCGCTCGGGCCTATGGTAGACCCTGTTCAGTGGGAGATCTGATAAAGTGACATCCGATATCAATGTGTTTCGACCAATCATGAAATACTGGATTCTCGGAGAGTTTGATACAACTCTGATTATCACAGTAAACCTTGTTCGCTTCCATCCTTTTTCTCTGAACAAGATCATAGGCAATTTTCTAAGCCATATAACTTCACACATAACTGTGCTGGTTTCCATATATTCTGCTTCTGTTGAGCTCAGAACTACCAACTTCTACTTCATGTTGCACCAGGATATCATCCCTGATCCAACACTAAAGCAGTACCCTGAAGTACTTTTTCGATCTAGATCTGCATTTGCGAACCCATTCAATCTGACAACCTACCCTTAGGAGTATTTCAACCCATATCTGACTGTTCCATGCACATACCTAAGAATGTGTCTAGTTGCCGCCCAATGCACCCTTTTTGGTTTCACCATGAATTGAATAAGAGTGTTTACAACAAAGAAAATGTCTGTTCTAGTGTTGACCATATATATGAGCGACCCAATGAGTTGTTTGTACAAGGTGGGGTCCACTTCCTTGTCTCATGATGCATTTGTTTTCTTCTAGTTGGTGATCATGGGAGTATCCATGGGTTGAAAATCCTACATTCTAAATCTCTTCAGAATATCTATAGCATATCTTCCTTGCCCAAGTAAGATCTCCCCATTCTTCTGCCAAACTTCCAAACCTAGAAAATTATGCATCAACCCCGTGTCCTTCATGTCAAATTTAGCTTCAAGATTCTTCTTGTGATCCTGTATGAGCCTGGATTACCCTGTTAAAAACAATTCATCCGTAGATAATACCATAATAAGTGGCTCATTCTCTATCATTATGTAGTAGAGATTGGGATTAGCATCACTTTTGAAAAATCCCAACTGTTGCAAGTAACTATCGATCCAACCATACTATGCTCTAGGTGCTTGCTTAAGCCCATATAAGGATTTCTTTGTTCTACAAACATGAGTTCTCTTTTCATGAGTTTCGAAGCCTTTGGGTTGTTCTATATACACCTACTCTTCTATTACCCCATTCAAGAATGTTGTCTTGACATCCATCTAGTGAATCTCCCATCCCATTTTAGCTGCTAGGGATATAACAGATCTGATAGAGGTGTATCGAGCAACTTGGGAGAAGGTATATTCATAGTCTATTCCTTCTTTCTGAGCATACCCCTTTTCCACAAACCTAGCCTTGTACTTCTCTATATTGCCATCTGCAACATACTTTATCTTGTAGATCCATCGTGATCCTACAATTGGTCTATCCTCTAGTCTAGGTACTACTTCCCAGACAACATTTGTCATGACAGAGTTGTACTCTTCTACCGTGGAATATACCCACACTTGGTGTTGAACAACTTCCTAGAAGCTAGAGGTTTCTTCATCCTAAGCTACCATTGCCTGCTATCTGTCAAGTTTTCTACGCTGCCTTTTCTCGGTTCTAGGAGCTCCAACAAACTCCTTTGCATCCCTCAGTGTCTATCATACTTCTCTGTAGGTTCTACCACTGGTGGTGGGAGGTTCAATCAACTCCCCCTCCTGATCTTGTTGTTCCATTTTCTAAGAATTATCTTGATTTCCTTCTTCTGAGGAAATAGTGGTACTGGTCACTATACTCGATCGAGGTGTTTGTCCTCCTACCTGTGCTCCTTGCTACTCCTGGACTAGTGGAACATCTCTTGACTGATATTCTGCAGACATCTCTCAATATTTCTTAAAAGCTCTATCCTCCATGAAATTTGCATCCCGTCTCACAACAATCTTCCTACTACTAGGAATGTAGATTTTGTATTCCTTTGAGGTCTTGCTATATCCTACGAGATGCCCATTTTATGCAGTTTGATCCAGTTTACTACACTTCTTGTCTGGAATGTGACAATATGCCACACTTATGAATATCCTGAGATGACTGAATTCCAGCTTCTTGTTTATGAAGACTTCTTCGGGCGTTTTCTTCCCAAATGTTTTATGAGGAGTTCTATTTTGGATAAACAACACTGTGTTGCAAGCTTCTTCCCATAAATACTTAGGTAGATCTTGATCATACAACATAGCTTTAGCTACCCCAACAATAGTTCTATTTTTCTGCTGTGCTACTCCATTCTGCTATGAATTATATGGAGTTGTCCACTCTCTTTTGATGCCCTCCTTTCCACAGAAATCTATGAAGTCTTTGTTTTTATATTCTCCACCATTATCTGAACGCAATACCTTTATCTTTTTCCCTGTCATATTTTCAACGAGAGCCTTAAACTCTCTTAATCGATCAAAGACCTCATCCTTGGAATTTAAGAAATAGATCCAGGTTTTTCTAGAGTGATCATCAATAAAAGTGATGAAGTATTCACCACCACTATGAGCTCTTGTGGACATTGGACCATAGATATCTGAGTGTATCAATTCCAATACAAATTCTACTCTATTGTTACTTCTGGAAAAATATGCTTTAGCGTACTTCCCTAGCACACATCATCAACATAAGTCATCATGCTTACTACTAAGGGTTGGTACTCCTATAACAATCTCTATGAGCATCCTTAGTGCTCCATGGTGTAAGTGTCCCATTCTCCCGTGCCATAATTCATTTCATTCCTTTTCACCATTATCATTGTTGCCTATCTGTGCCATTAGTGACTCAAGCTACAACCTATACAATTTTTTGCTTCAAATCCCAATTTATCTCTTCTTCTTCCAGCCTGGATGCTTTATGTATACTTTCTTTCCTATGAAGTATACATTGTATCCCTTGTCCTATAATTGGAAAACTGAAATCAAGTTCATTCCCAATCATAGAACATGCAAAACATTGGTGGCTCGAATGTTGGCCCCTGCCTCTGTCTGAAATGTTATGGTGCCTCTCCCTACTGGAGTAATTTTTTTTTTGTTTCCCATAGTAATATGGAAGTCAATTTGCTCTTCTTGATAGCTTGAGAAATGTTCTCATACTCTAGTCATATGAGTTGAAGCCCCGTTATCAATGTACCAAACATCCGCTGACGCTGAATTTTATAGGCATGCAAATTCGTCTTCTAATCTGGTAGACAACTCTGAGACACTTTGAGTATCTATCTTGTGTTAGTTTCAATCGATTTCTGATGCTATCCTACTCCAACAACTGCTGCAAGAAAAACTACATCCCACCTGAGAAAACCACTCTTTGCTGAATCTTCTACTGTGTTGTTCCTTCTACTGCTGACAGATTTAGATAAGGAGAACTTACCTCTCTTTCAACTCACTCGGAGAGAGTTTTAACACAAAAATCCAATCCTCCTGGCCCGAACTGCGCAAACTCCTTGGAGATTCAAATCACTACCCTTGTAGGAATTTCAAATTCCTTTCTTCCTTCAACGTTGGGTCTTCCAGATCTTTTGTTCTGCTTTACCTCACGTTTGATACCATATGAAAATTTCTAAGTAGAAATCCAACTGCAGTGATTAATATTATTTATTCTAGTTATTATCTCAGAAATATGATATTCATAGTGTTCTTACAACAAATATCGGAACATATTCTACCGCAACCTTCACAATAAAAATATTGCAGAAAGTAAATGTAAAGAAAAATACTGACACAAATTCAATCACAATGACACGATTATTTTTGGACAATCGTCCCCAGAAAAACCAAATGTTGAAAAAGTGGTGCAACAGATTGTTTCTTTATTATGCTTCAGAAAAATCTCATGTACAAGTTACAACCAGCAAAATAGATGTGAGAAAATTTACAGATGATTCCTGAGAAATATCTAATCCAGGAGAAGTACTCCTCTTCCCTTTGACACCTTCTGCGTCCCTCCGCATAAATTTTCCCACACTGGGCTAGCTTTAAGATGCACACATAGTCCCAACGTCAACCTGCATTTGCGCTGCCTCTTTCTGCGTCAACCTTCTTTTGCGTTGTCTCTCCTTGCTTTGTGTCTTCTTGCCTTGCAAGCTCAAAATATGATGATGCCCTCTATTCATTTCTCACCTGCAACTCTCCCTCTAATTCAATTTTCTCCTGCCGAACTTCGACTAGTGAGAAAATCTATCTTACTTGGGTAACTGAGTATCTTCCTCGGGTGTGTTCTCCAAGTGCCCATCAAGCCTTCTCTTATAATCCTCTCGTTGATCAATCAATGACCCAGATGAGATCCTAATCAATGGCTAGGATCAGATTTAATTGATCTCTACCTTATTCTATAAGTGTCACCCACAATTTAGATTAATACTCATTAATTATTTTAATTTCTTAAGTTTAGACTTAGGGTCCCATTAAAAATAATTAATTATTTTAATAAAACTGTCTTTGGGTAGAATTTCCCAAAACGATTTATAAGTATTGGAGAATACATGTGTCTAAGCCTCCCTACAAAATTTCAGACTTAGAGCACATGTGATGCTACCATAAATCAACAATATGTCCAAAAATCATTATTTCATATCACCAAACTCGAGGATCTGAAAACCCACCATGTTAGAAATAAAATCAATGTTTTAAGGTGGAAATGTCACAATCACTGCATGCAAAAGCCAACGATCAATTAGATAATCAATTAATAATCAAAACCCTCAATGGCTAAAATAAAACTGACACCACATAGGATGCCACATATGATGATTAATCATTGATGCTGGTAATGAAATTCAATTTAATTAATACAATGCAAAATAAAAAATCCATAGGTAGAGTTCGCATCCACCCATCATTCACATGACTCAGAAAACATGATGCGTCAACTACTCCCAGCTTCTGTCTAAGGTATTCAAAGGTTTCCCTGGTAGTGGTTTGGTGAGAATATCAGCAACCTGTTCCTTAGAGGGAACATACTCCAATTTTACCTTTTGTTCCAACACTTGTTCTGGGAGAAAATGATACTTGATTGGTATGTGCTTGGTTTTTGAATGCATGAATGGATTCTTTGAGATGTTGATTGCTCTTGTATTATCACATAAGATGGAGATAGGTGGAGTACAAGTGATTTGAAAATCATGCAAAGTTTGCATCATCCAAAGAAGTTGAGTGCAACAAGATGCAACAACCACATATTCTGCTTCAGCTGTAGATAATGCAATTGAGCTTTGTTTCTTGCTAAACCAAGATACTAATCTGGAACCCATAAAGAATGCACCACCACTAGTGCTTTTCCTGTCATCCACGCTTCCAGCCAAATCTGCATCTATATAAGCATGAAGAGTGAGATATGTATCTCTAGGATACCATAGGCCATAGTTTTGAGTTCCTTGAAGATACTTGAAAATTCTCTTTACTACCTGAAGATGAGTTTCCTTTGGATTTGCCTGAAATCTTCCAACCATTCCCACTGCATGGATCTATAAGTTGGTTGATGCACTGCTGCCGATTCATCATTTCCATTGAGGCTGCATCCTGTAACCATAAGGGTACATACTAGTTTCGAATTATCCATGCCATACTTCTTCAAAATCTGTTTGAGGTACTTGGTTTGAGATAAAAATATATTGCATTCATTTTGTCGAATTTATAATCCAAGAAAATATGTCAGTTCTCCAAGCAAGGACATTTCGAATTCTTTCTGCATTACCAAGGGAAAGTTTTGACTCATAGCTTCTTAATTGCTGCCAAAGATGATATCATCAACATACACAACAAGTATTAGCAATTTGTTATTTTCAATTTTTATATAAAGATTGCTATCTGCTGATCCTTTTGAGAAACCTTGTTGATGAAGATATTTGTCCAAACGACAATACCAAGCCCTTGGAGCTTTTTTAAGACCATAGAGAGCATTCTTAAGTCTGCATACAAGTTTTGGATGATTTCTAAGGATGAATCCATCTGGTTTCTTAATATACACTTCTTCTTCTAAGTCTCCATTAAGAAAAGTTGATTTCACGCCCATTTGAAATACGTTGAATTTCTGAAAGCTTGAGAGAGCAAGGAACATTCAGATGGCCTCAAGTCTAGCAATGGGAGCAAAAGTTTCTTCAAACTCTATTCCTTCTTGTTGAGTATACCCTTTACAAACAAGTCTGGCTTTGTTTCTAATAACTTCCCCATTTTCATTCAACTTGTTTTTGAATATCCATTTTGTCCCTATGACATTCTTATCCTTTGGTCTAGGGACCAACTCCCAAGTGTTATTCTTTTCAATCTACTCAAGTTCTTCATCCATTGCTTTGACCCACCATTCATCTTTGCATGCTTCTTTTACATTTTGTGGTTCAGTGGAGGAGAGAAATGCCAAATAGCTTGAAGCTTCTACAATTGTTCTTCTTGTTTGTAAACTTGCCTCTTTCTGCCCCAGAATTTGAGATTCTGGATGATTCTTCTGAACGTACCTGGATGGAGTCTTATCTTCTATCTTTATCTATTCTTCTGGTGCCTCACGGGTTTCTTCTTCATCATGAATTTGATTTGATGTTGATGGATAGCCCTCATCATCTTCGAAATCTTCAGATCTTACCTGCCTAGGAGTGTTTTCTTCTTCATCAACCACTACATCAATACTTTCAACAAATTTTCGAAGCCTTTTATTATAATACTTGTAAGCTTTGCTGTGGGGAGAGTAACCAAGGAGAATGCCTTCATCTACTCTAGGTTCAAACTTGCCAAGATGTTCATCAGTATTTCTGATATAGCATTTGCTTCCAAAAATTTTGAAATATTTTACCGAAGGAGTCTCACCATACCAGAGCTCATGAGGGGTTTGAGTGCTGTTCACCTGGACGTTTGTTTTATTGAGAATAACAATTGCAGCAAATGCAAGTTCACCCCAGAAAGTTGCGGGAGTTCCAGACTCATCAAGCATAGCACGAACCATCTGTTGAACCGTTTTGTCCATCCTTTCTACTACTCCATTTTGCTGAGGAGTCCTAGATGTAGAGAATTCCCTTCTTATTCCATGTTCTTCACAAAAATCAAAAAATTCATTCGAGGTAAATTCTCCTCCTCGATTAGGCCTGAGGCATTTGATTCTGTGATCTGATTCATTCTCCACCAAGGCTTTGAATGATTCAAACTTTTCAAAGGCTTCGTCTTTGTGCTTCATAAGTCCTATCCAACACATTCTAGAAAAGTCATCAATGAATAATATAAAGTATTCTTCTCCTCGAGGTGACCTTTTCCTAGATGGACCACATACATTAGTATGGACAAGTTCAAGTGGCCTGCTGGCTGATCCTTCCTTCTCAGGGAAGTTAGTTCTAGTTTGCTTACCAAACTGACATGATTTTCATATTGTATTGTTAGGAATTCTGATGTCTGGAAGACCACGAACTGCCTGGTATTTGCATGCTTTCGTTTTATGTGAGAAGCTAAGATGCCCCAACCTTCTGTGCCATAGCCAGTTTTCATCATTCTTGCTAACATAGAATTGATGGTGTCCTTCTTTGAATATGTATAAATTATTTGGAGTTCGTATGCCTTTGATCACTGTTTTTCCTGTATCAAGATCACGAACACTACATCCATTTGATTGAAATATTACCTCAGTTCCTTGATCGCACATCTGACTGACACTTAATAGATTATGTTTTAAGCCATCAACATACATGAAATTTCCAGCTTTGACCCTTTCCTTTAACTGAACAGAACCTTTACCTTTTATGAGTGCAGGGGTGTCATTTCCAAAGGAGACCTTCTTCTCCTTCTCTAAGGCACTATTGATTGAAGTTTATCTTTATCACCAGTCATATGTTTCGAACATCCACTGTCGATGTACCATTGATTTTCTTTCCCTTCCGCATATAAAGCTATACCACGTCTCTCTGGTTGTGGTTCCTTCATTCTCCATGTTTTGGCACTTGAGGCTTGCTCCTTCTGAGTTGTCTGCCAAAACCTGCTCCTGCATTCAGAATCTTCATGACCGAAATTGTTACAGATAGAACATTCTATTTCATTTTCAAGATCAGAAAAGTTATTGTAGGTTCTTTTCTTGATCCCAGTCATACTCCTCTGTTTTTGAGCTTCTCTAGTCATGATTGTCTTATAGGCAACATATTGAGCTGCTTTGTGACCAAAGTTATGACAAGAGAAACATTGGCCATTGAAGAAACTCCTGTGATTATCAAATCTACCAACCAAATGATTGTAGTTTCTATTGACATCCATTCTTGAGGAAAATTGAGAAGGTTTTACTTGTGGCTAGTTGTAGCTTCTATTTGTCCTTAAAGTAGATTGCCCCCGATTTACCTGGTAGTATTTGTTCATTCTTGAGGTAAATTGTCCCTGATTGACCTGGTGATTTCCATTGGGTCTTTGTTCACTTCTCCTCGCTGCATAAAGATAACTTTTGGAGGTAGATGGTTTCTGCGCTTGAGTTGTTTCTTCATTATATCCCAGACCTATCTTGACTAGTGGAGAATGCTGCACTTTGATAATCTCATCTAATGTTTCAGATCCTTTAACAAATCTAAGATTAAGAGCTTTAGTTTTCTCAATCTCTTTTCTAAGTCCCACAATTTCACATTCTAACTTTTCATGATGTTTTTCCCTTTCAGCTAGTTGGAATTGCAGAGTATCAATAATCATATTTTTCTCTTCTAAACAAATTTTGAGTTTAGAAATCTCTTCATAAAGACCTTATTCATCTATAGCATCCATGAAATCATCATTTTCAAAAGCCATTAGAAGTCTATAATTATTACCTTGTTCATATTCATCACTATTTGAAAGTCCATCACTGTCTTCATGAGTGTAATAGATTTTTACATTCTGTTTCTTGTTCCATCTAACAGGTTCCTTACCTTTGCCAAGCTTATCTTTATGAGGACACTTGGCAACATAGTGACCGACTCTTCCACAAGCAAAGCATTTGAAAGGTAACTTACCTCTGAATCTTCCAACACCCCATTGAAGGTTCTTGACAAAATTTGATTCTTCCTCTTCTTCTGACATATGTCCTGACTCATAGTAATCTCCTTTGCCTGATACCTTGAATGCAGCTTCTCTCCTGTCTGATGGTCCTCCTTTCCTCATTTTGTAAGTAGTTAGAATTCCATGCAACTGTGACATGGTGAGGTTTTGTAGATTCTGTTTTTCTTCTATTGCAGAAACTTTTGATTCAAACTTAAAGGACAAAGATCTTAGAACTTTTTCAACCACAACAACCTCTTTTATTTCTTCACCCAAGTTTTTCATACAATTAACAATCTCATCTATACGTAGGAAATAGTTAGCCACACTTTCGTCATTGTACATTATGAGATTTCATACTGAATTTTGAGGGTTTGAAGTTTTGCTCGTTTTACCTGTTCATCTCCTTCGTAGCTCAGAACGATCTTGTCCCATATTTCTTTTGCGGTTTTATACTACATAACCTTGACAAATTTTGATTGAGATAGACATCCTAATAGAGCATTTACAGCCTTTGAGTTTGTTTCATATAGCTTCTTACCAGTTGGATCTGTAGGAGTTGCTAAAGGAAAAGTGTACCTTGTATCTATGATATCCCAGACTTCTGTACCAAGAGATTGAAGATAGGCTGTGACTCTTACCTTCCAATAGACGAAGTTGGTCCCATCAAAAAATTGGTGGCTTGATCGATGCTTCTCTCTCGT
>APFE031180979.1:0-22217 GCA_000404065.3 Pinus taeda | reverse complement strand
TCAGTCCTATTGCCAGCTGAACAGACCATGCAATGCACTTGGTATGTGCCTGCCTTGATAGTGACCATGGGGAACTACTCCATGACAGACCATTTCTTTGTGGTTGATGTGTCGGACACCAATGTGGTGATGGGTGTCCAATGGTTGTACTCCCTTGGACGACTTACCACTAATTGGAAGAAGCTAGAGATGGAGTTCACCAGCGCGGATGGCAAGATGGTGGTCCTTAGAGGCATGCATTTGTACCCACCACAGACAGTCTCAGCGCATAGGATGGAGGCAGATCTGCGACATGGAGACATAATGTGGGCAGTAGAGCTGAGGGTTTCATAGGTTGGAGGACAAGCCCAGCCACCACCTCCAGACATACAGGCCTTGCTAGACAAGTACTCAGTGGTATTTGGAGATATTCCACAAGGGAAACCACTAGACAGGGGATTCGAGCACACCATTGAGTTGGAGCCTAGTGTGCAGGCAGTGATTACCACCCCTTATAGGCACCCTAAGTCCTATAAGGACGAGATCGGGCCACCAAAGAGTTGCTGCCATTGGGCCACATCAGGCCAAGTTCCAGTCCCTTTGCTTCTTCAGTGGTGCTAGTGAAGAAGGATGGAACCTTATGCATGCCCGTTGACTACCCGAAACTCAATAGGAATACCTTGAAGAACCAATACCCCATTCCTCTCATCGATGAGTTGATGGATGAGCTTAGAGGAGCCAAGTACTTGTTTAAGATAGATTTGTGTTCAGGGTACCATCAGATTACAATGAGGGACCAAGACATCCCCAAGACAGCCTTTCGATGCCATTATGGGCACTTCGAGTTTTTGGTCATGCCCTTTGGTTTGACCAATCCCCCAACTACGTTTCAGTCATGTATGAACCATGTGTTCTGGAAGCAATTGAGGAGGTTTGTAATGGTGTTTTTTGATGACATGCTGATATACAACCGAACTTGGGAGGAGCATCTCCAACACTTGGAGGAGGTGTCACGTATTTTGGAGGAACAACAGTTCTATGCCAAGTTGTCCAAGTGTGAGTTTGGCCTAACTGAGATGCTCTACTTGGGGCATATTATTGGCACAGATGGGGTGAAGATACATGAGGAGAAGATATGGGCTATCTGTGATTGGCCGGTACCCATAGATATGACAGCGCTGAGGGGCTTCTTGGGCATCTACACGTATTAGCAGAAGTTCATCAAGGGGTTTTCGCAGTTAGCATCTCCTCTTAGGGATTTGACTAAGAAAGGGGCTTTCACATGGACTAGTGGGACACAGTCAGCGTTTGACCACCTTAAGGAGGTGATGAGCAGTTGTCCAGTATTGGCACTTCCAAATTTCCCCAAGCCCTTCACTATGGAGTGTGATGCATCCGGGGAGGGAATTGGGCAGTATTATCTCAGGATGAGCACCCCATTGCTTTCGAGAGTCGGAAGCTCTTATCCCATGAGAGGTCATATTCTATATATGACAAGGAGATGTTGGCCATCATGCATGCCTTGGTCAAATTTCGGCAATATTTGATGGGTAACAGATTCCGAGTGAAGACTAATCACAACGGTCATCATCACTTCATGGGGCAGCAGGGCCTCAACAACAGACAACAGAGATGGATCAACAAGGTGCAGACCTATAATTTTGACATAAGTATGTGAGGGGGAAACACAATGTAGTGGTCGATGCCCTATCCAATAGACCCGCAGGCCTCTCATTCATGAGCATTTGCCGTGATTGGAAAGCCCAGTTGTTGGTAGAGTATTCCAAAGACAGGAGGGCATGCGAGATTCTAGAGGGTACCCAAGCAGATGAGTGCTACCGAATGATGGACGAGGTCATCTACTACAAGGGGCATATATTTCTGGTTCCCAACTTACAAATGAGGGAGAGAGTGCTCCATGCAGCACATGACTCGCCATCGTCAGGGCATTAAGGGTTCATAAAAACATACATGGCAGTCAGTGAGTGTTTCACATGGAAGGGCCTCATGCGGGACATGTTGAGGCACGTAGGCAGTCAGGGAGTGTTTCACATGGAAGGGCCTCATGCGGGACGTGTTGAGGCACGTATAGGAGTGTGAGGCATGTCAGAGGAACAATGGGGAACCAATTTACCCCATCGGGTTATTGCAGTCACTCCCCATCCTTGAGGGGAAACAGGAGAGTATCTGCATGGACTTCATCACTGGGATCCCCATAGTATAGGGCAAGGATTGCATCTATGTAGTAGTTGATCAGTTGACTAAGTATGCCCACTTTTTCGCCATCCCGACCTGGTATTCGACTTCATACGTTGTAGAGTTGTTCTTCAGGGAGGTCTTTCGGTTGCATGGGCTTCCTAAGAACATAGTGAGTGATCGGGACAGCAGGTTCATGGGAGGATTCTAGCAGGAGCTCTTCAAATTGGTTGGTACTAAGCTCGCCCCTAACACGAGCTACCACCCCCAAATAGATGGCCAGACTAAGCGAGTTAATCAGTGGCTGGAGGGGTACCTTAGGAACTACGTGATTGTACAGCAGAGCGCTTGGATTTGGTGGCTGCACTTGGGCGAGTATTGCTACAACACCACCCATCACATGTCCATCAATAAGACTCCTTTCCGTGCCTTGTATGGTTATGATGCATTATCTTTTGCTGACATTATTTTTGGAGATAGTCGGGCCCCAAAGGCCAAACACTGGATCCTAGAAAGCCAAGACATCCTCAAGGCTCTCAAGGACAACTTAGTAACACCACAAAATCAACAGAAGATGTACACTAACAGGCACCGAACTGAGAGACACTTTGAGGAGGGGGATTTGGTGTATCTCCAGTTACAGGCATACAAACATTCCACCTTGAAGCAAAAAAGGGCCAAGAAGCTATAGCCACATTTTTATGGGTCGTACAAGGTGGTCAGATGAGTTGGAGAGGTGGCCTACAAGTTGAAGCTGGCTCAGGGGAGTAGAATTCACAACATCTTCCATGTCTCATGTCTCAAAAAGGTGTTGGGACAACAAGTGACAGCTAGCAATAGAGTTACCCCCACTGGATGATGAGGGCAATATGGTTTTGAAGCCCAAGGCCATTTTGGAGACCCGAAAGAGCTGAGGAGGACCATTAGGGAGTTTTTGGTGCATTGGAAGAACCTACCGGATGAGGATGCCACATGGGAGGGTGAGCACATTTTGGAGCACCCAACATTTGGGAGGGGAGGACTATCTGTCCCTTCCCAAATAAATTTGTAACAGGCTTTGGTCTCTCCACAATTTTGCATAAATTTCGATAAGTAAAAGAACCCAGGCAATTTTGACTTAGGAACTTAGGAGAAAGGAAGGCTAAATTAGATCGCTAGTGGAAGGTGCAAGCCACCCACGTGGAAAAACGCACTTGGGCACCTCGGCAATTCAAATTGCCTTGGAGGGGAATCGAATGGCTTGGAGAGGGGCCCACATGAGGGAAGGAAGGCCCATGGAGATATAAGGAGGAAGAGCTCCTCAATTGAGGTATTCATTTGCATATCGAATTTACTTGTGTTGCTTGAGCTACTTAGCCGAGTTACCTGGTTGTTTAGCATCGAGTTTCTCAGACAGGAGACCCAACCTTACCTTCGAGGGACTACGAGTGCCACCCTAGGTTGTTTAGCATCGAGTTTCTCAGGCAGGAGACCCAACCTTACCTTCGAGGGACTACGAGTGCCACCCTAGGAAGGCATTTCATACTATCTTGAGAAGCACCGAAGGAGATTTGTGGCCATACCACTCAATCTTCGAACCAGCAGAGCGTATTCCTGGAACACGCAGAGAGGGAAACTCGCAGAGGTATTGGGGGTTCTTCCGAGCAGCACTTGCCGAGAAAGTTTGGAGAGTTGGAGTACATCAAAGGATCAGCCTTTGGGAGGAGTTTGAGAGCAGGAGGTTGCTGCATTTAGGCAGCTCGACTTACAACCTTGGTGGACTTTGCAGAGGGCCATTCTGGGCTCACGTGGGAGTTGGGGGTAAGAGCTACAGAGTTAGGATCATTTGGGAGAAGGGTGGAAATTCATAGGGAACAACATCTCAGTGTTTGGGGTAGATTTGGAAGGCTTTCCCAGCCAATTCCAAAGAGGCCGAGTTTTCCAGCGTCAGCGAGAGGACGTGTTCCTTGGAGGTCGATTTTGAGGGGACTTAACTAGGCCAAACCCTTCCTGGAATTTGGTGGGCTTTTGTTCAGGAACCGACAGCTGAAGTTACAGAATTTTCTGAGCATAGGAAGTAGGGTTTCCAGCACATCCTTTCCAGCAGGCAGCACAGTTTTCTAGGCAGCGCAAATTAATTCTGGTGCAACAGTTGGGCAACTCTAGGATCATCATTTGCTCACCTGGGTTATGTCACGCTTGTTCTTGGAGACAAGCCCAGGTGCACCATTCCATCACTGTTGTATTTGCTCTAAAAAGATTTAATAAAATGGCTCATGGGTGTTTATTGATTGTATCTCATTTCTGGGTGTTGATTTGTTTATTTGCTTTGTGTATCACTGAATTTTCTAATTAGGAACATTACAGTTGACTTGCCAAATAAAATTCAAAACAACTCTGTTATTTCTGCGGTCAACTATAGTCATATTCAGCCCTAACCAGAAACTCAAAGATGGTCAACAAAATAGCAAAACGTCACCTTTGAAGCTCGGTCAAAGATAGTCAAACTCGACTTCTTTAGCTGGTCAAATAGCAATGAAAACAATCCACAAAACAACAATCAAACTCAGTCAACTGAAGTCTTTTGCAGTCAACGCAAGTCAAAGTTCTCATAATTTCTCGATTTCGGTGCCAATCTATACGGCCTGTCAAAAACGAATTTTTCCCACAAAAATCACAATCAAATGATGAGTCAAAGTGTTTGGTCAACATTGGTCAAACCCTTGCAACAGTCCTGAAATTCGACCCTCCAATTTGCCTAGAAAATTCGTCCTCCTTGCCACACGTGTGAAAGACAAGATCTTTCCAATAGTTGTACGAACCAATGAGAGGAGAGAGAAGAAAATGTGAGTGATGATGACGCCAAAGGAGGTGAGAGGTCACTTGTATTTATACAAGTCGTTGGCAGTGAAGTGACATGTCTCTCGGGCTTCATGAGCCTAGGCATAAATTCAAAAACACATTTCTGCTTGTCCAAAATTGATGATCTTTAGTTCAATTTTGGTTCTCTTGAAAAGAGGAATTCGATGCAGTCATCAACTCCATCAAATGAGTTGTCTAAAGAGGAATTTGACCTTAGTTGTCAATTTTAACACTCCCTCTCAACTAGGGAGAATTCCACTTGCCAATCCATCCATCATCATCGATCATCATGCCATCCTATCGTCATGTACCGTCTCTATATCTCATCTCATCTCTGCTAAACACTAATATGAATAATGAAGAAGAATTGATCGAGAGTGAATCACAAGACCTTACCACTCTCCAATGACAAAAGTCAGTCCAGAGGTAGAACCTCAACCAATGTTGTGAACATCTTTATAACATCCCGATCAATGTGGAAAAAGTCGAAGTCGGGATTAAATCTGCAAGGGTCCAAAAATTGAAAAAGTCGTTAAAGTCTAGAGTTTTTTGAAAAAGTCGGCGAAATTAAAAAATACAAAAATATTCATTTTTTAAAAAATCCTGTCTTTTTCAATAAAATTCCGATTTATAATTTAAAAAATAAATAAATAAATAAATTGTTTAGGGAAACTACCTCATTCACAATTTTTTGGAAAAAGTCCCGATTTAATCCCGACTTTTCAATTGGGAAAAACAGGCAAAAAATGGTCGATTTAATTGGCCCGCCAAAAAATCGCGTTTTGGGGATTTAATCCCGACTTTTTCCACATTGGTCCCGATTTTAGCTCGAAATCACGATTTTTTGGCCTATTCGATGTTTGTCAAATTTTTACCGATATTTTGATGGTATCTTGATTTTGCCAATGTTCGCCAATTTCTACCAATATTTTCCCAATTTTTATGATTTTTTGGTTTTTTGGACCCTTGTCGAATTTATCCCGATGTCGATGTTCGCAACATTGACCTCAATCAGACTTGATCCCAGATCAATTTGTTGAACACCATGCATTCTAGACATAGGGAGTACAGCAGTACACGATGCGTCCATCGGTAGTGCAATGCTCCCTATCCACTTTTCCCAACTCATTGGCCAAATGAGAGGTACTTCCCATGAGTCCCAGACTACATGGTTAGGATGTTTGTTGGGGCATCTGCAAGAGAAGGTGAACCACTCATCCTATCCATATGTCAATCGTAGGGGAAGGTGAACCACTCACCCTACAC
Source organism: Pinus taeda (assembly GCA_000404065.3). Taxonomy (NCBI): domain Eukaryota; kingdom Viridiplantae; phylum Streptophyta; class Pinopsida; order Pinales; family Pinaceae; genus Pinus; species Pinus taeda. The sequence goes on along the minus strand of APFE031180979.1, from coordinate 15,935 downwards.
ACGTGTCATCAATCGTCAGCGAAGGTCAATCACTCACCCTACACATGTCAACCATCATCGGGTATCACAGGGGAAGGTGAACCACTCACCTTGTACATAGTGCACTAATAGGGGAAGGTGAACCCCTCACCCTATGGCTGCTCATAGCTCCAAGAAGTACCCCAAGCGCCCAGGAGCTCCCAGATCTCAATGTCCAACTCATGCGGGACCCTCATGGTGTTGAAGGATCTAGAGCAATGTAGGTTGATAAGATTCTTCTTGCCATGATAACTATTTGTGAAGTATTTTTAACTTTTCCTCATTAGCACGATCTTTGCTTGATATTATTAGAGTGTCTTCTTAGTTCATCAAATAGTTACCAAAACAAAAGAGACAAGAACACAAGATGTTGGCTTTCTACCAGGGCCAAAACTTCTCACTCTTTGAGAGGAAAACCCGCACAAAATTCTTCTTATAGAGATTCCAATTGACGAATACTAAGACCATGACCCTTGACCTATTTAGCCACTCCAAGACCAAGACACCAATCCTCTTCTTCATCATAACTGATATCATCATCACTACTACTGAAGTCATCACTGCTGCTACACCGAAGCCATCATTGCACCATCGAGATCTTTAAACTGCGTTGCACCTTTACCGAGATTATTGCTACACCTTCACATTATGTCGAGTATATTACTATGGGATCACTTAGATCCTCATCATCACAACTATGCCAAGATTGTGTCTGTGTTTTTCTCCCTGCGCCGAGATCTTCATCATTGAGATATGTTGATATTGTAACCACCGAGGTTGAGACAATAATCATTAAGATTGTGAAGAGGCTGAAGAATTTCATCTCTACGGTACCCATCCGAAGAACAGATATCTCTGAGATTGCGAGATCATGATACTATTATTACTCACTATGATTACCCACGAAGGTGCAGAGGAATCCAAGTTCTATACCCTACTATACCCATCCGAAATACTATACCTCTGTAATCATCTCAAATTTTAGAGGAACCAATTTTTGTACCTTCTACTTTTGTGAAAACCTTAGCTGGGTATTTAAAGTAATTCATCCTCCATAAATTAGCCGAATTGTGTTCATAAGGAGATGTGTCATTTCAAGTGAGCCAACATGAGTGTATTTAATTCATTTTGTAGGCCGACATCAAGAGGACTGTGCTTGTCTTTTTGGAGGGCTTTTCTAGACACTAGGTTGACTCATATATATTTTGCATATGCTCAAGAAGAGCTCTTCATACATGATAGTGACTCTTTGAATCAATAATAAATCCTAAGGCTCTCAATGGCAGCCACTAACAAATAAACCTCTTGCTCATGAAACCCATGTAGCAAGGCATACAAAAATAATTTTATTTCTTTTATTTCATCATTTACAATGATCATGTCATTATGAAGACCAAACCTAGTTACACTTTCTTCAACACATGGGAGGGTCTTTCCATGAGTCCAAGTCTCTCTCGGAAGGCTAAGAATTTGACCTTCCCTAAGGGTTTCGTGAGGATGTCTGTGACCTGCTCATCAGTCCTGATGTGTTGGAGCCTTATTGCTCCCCATTGTAACATATCCTAGATAAAGTGGTGTACTCGATATCAATGTGCTTGGAGCGGTCGCAGAACACAGGATTCTCTGAAAAGCGAATCCCACTCTAGTTGTTGCAGAAGATCACAGTGATATCCAACATGTGCTCAAATAGCTCATTAAAGAACTTCCTCAACCAAACAGCGTCACAACAAACCTTACTAGTTGCAATGTATTCGGCCTTGACGGTGCTAAGAGCAATCGATTTCTGCATCCTGCTCATCCAAGAAATTGAGGCACACTCCAATGAGAAGCAACATCCAGACGTGCTTTTTCGATCCACCACACTGCCATCCCAGTCAACATTAGTATATCCATGTAACCTCAAATTCTAGGCAACGTATCTCAATCCATAGTTGATTGTGTCATGAAGATACCTCAAGAGATTCTTAGTAGCAATCCAATGTATGTGATGAGGCTTGACCATAAATTGCCTCCATTCACAACGAAGCATATGTTCGAACGGGAGTTTACCAAAAACATCAAGGCCCCCACAAGTTGTCTATACTCAAAAGGGTTTGCCAATTTGGGCCCAGCAACACTTCCACAAAGCTTCTTGAAGATGAGTTCCATCGAAGTAGACACACACTTGCAACTGACCATCCCACATCCCTTGAGCAGTTTCACAATATATTTTCCTTGAGAAAAGAAAGTCTCACTCGACTTTTGCCAAACCTCCAGGCCTAGGAAGTAGTGCATCAGTCCTAGGTCCTTCATCTCGAACTCGAAATCCAACTCCCTCATGCATTGATAAATGAGAAGGTTTGCACCTCTCAGCATCGCTCCTTGTATCCCAAATCCATAAGATAGCTAGCAATCCTCTCATACCAAGCCCTAGGGTCTTGCTTCAACCCATAGAGGGCTTTCTTCAACCTACATAATTGTCTCCTTCAATCTTGTACTTCAAAGCCTTGAGGTTGTTCCAAGTAGACTTCCTCCTTAAGCGAGCCATGCAAGAAAGCAGTTTTAACGACCATTTGATGTAGGCTCCATCCTTGAGTGGCAACAAGAGCAATAATAGATCGGATAGTGGTATATAGGGCAATCGGTGCAAATATCTCATCATATTCCACTCCTTCCATTTGAGAGAAGCCTCGAGCAACGAACCTAGCCTTATATTTCTCAGCACTCCCATCTGCTCAATGTTTAATTTCGTATAGCCATTTTGAGGAAACTACGAACTTGTCCTTCGCTATAGGCACCACATCCCATAAATCAATTTTCATGATATATTCATATTCCTCATTCATCGCGTCCTTCCAAACTTGGTGCTTTATGGCTTCTTCGAATGTAAATGGCTCGAGGTGAACAATAATACTCATAGCAGCTAAGTACCCTTGATACTTGTTTGGCTTCTTACTTTCGCAAAATGTCCCTCTTGCAACAGTGTTTCTTTCAGCATCTTCAAGAGTATCTTTGAGCCACAAAAGTCTTTTCCAAGAAGTAGATGGATCACCAAGAGGTGGATGAATGGGATCCATCGGGCAACAGTGTTTCTTTCAGCATCTTCGAGAGTATCTTTGAGCCACAAAAGTCTTTTCCAAGAAGTAGATGGATCACCAAGAGGTGGATGAATGGGATCCATCAGGGCTTCTTGCAGTAGTGTTTCTTTCAGCATCTTCGAGAGTATCTTTGAGCCACAAAAGTCTTTTCCAAGAAGTAGATGGATCACCCAGAGGTGGATGAATGGGATCCATCGGGCATAGGCTCATATGTCAGAGGTTCATCCTATTTTTCTGCAACATCATCATTACCCTTGGAATGGGGAGATCTCTCGCTTTTCCAAGGGCAATGTCTTCATCGAAGGTGACATCATGGCTTACTTCCACATCTCTTTGACCAGGCACATAGATTCTATATGCATTTGAATTTTCACTATAGCCCACAAAGGTACCTTTCTTCCCAAATGCTTCCAACTTGTTTCTTTTCTCTTTAGGCACATGAAAATACACGGGACAGCCAAATATTCTAAAATGAGAAACATAAGATTTCTTACCAGCGAAAACTTCTTCGGATTTCTTGAAATCTAGTGCTTAATGCAGGCTCTTATTTTGAACATACATGACAGTGTTGGCAGCTTCTCCCCATGAGAACTTTGGTAGACCTTGATCATGGAGCATGGCACGTGTGGCTTCCATGATTCTTCGATTCTTCCTTCCAACAACTCCATTTTGCTCAGGTGTGTATGGAACGGTTGTCTCCCTCTTTGATCTTCTTCCCTGTTTGATTTTCCACCAAGGCTTTGAAAGAACAGAACAATTTGAACACTTCATCCTTCTACTTCAAGAAATAGATCCATGTTTTGCAAGAGAAGTCATCCACAAAAATTGCATAGTATAAGCATCCTCCCAATGCCGTTACGGGCAACATACCAGATAGGTCAAAATAGACCAATTGAAGAATATCGATAGTTTGGCTTTCACTAGAAGGGAATGTTCCCCTTGTAAGTTCCCTAGTTGCACAACCCTGACAAACTCCTTCATGATTCATGTTGAACTCGGGCAAACCTGTGACCATCTTCCTTACCCCCAGGTAAGGCTTTGTAATGAAGGTGGAGAAATCTTTGGTGCCATAATTCAGATTGAAGAGAAGTATCGCAAGTCAAGGCCCCAAAGGACTTCCTCCAACTTGATAGAGACCATCAACCCTAAATCCAAACGTAAATGTATCTTTAGGGTTTCTTTGCCAAATACACACCTTTCCATCAATGAATGCTATCTTGAAGCCTTTATCTTCCATCCCAAAAATAGACACCACGTTCTTCTTCAAATCGGGCACATTCAATACTTCTTGTAGATGAATGGTTTGACCTTGATTCGAGTGAAGAGTGACAGTACCTATCCCTTTCACAGGGTAGGTGGCACTATCTCCAAATATGATCTCCAAATTAGTCTTCCTTTCAATCAAATTTGAGTGGGTCTCTTTGTACCCAGTGAAGTGCCTTGAGGTTCCACTATCAATCAACAAATGATCCAAAGTATCCGGAGGAGAGGCAGTAGATAGAGCAGAAATAAGATAAAACTCCTTTTGTTTTTCTACAACATTACTTTCCCCATATCTGGAAATTCTCATCCTTTTGGGAGGTCGGCCATTTCCATATCGAGCAGCGGGAGCATTGCTCTTTCCTTTATTGTTTAACCTCTTATTCCTTTGATTGTCATTTCCTTTGAAATTGTTGTTGTTGTTGTTGTCGTCATCCCTTGGAGAATACTTTTTGTGAGGACACTCTATAGCATAGTGGCCGAACCTGTTACAATTGTTGCACCTTCCTTTTCTTCCTTCGTTGAATCCTTGCTTGAATCCTTGACCCTATCTCCTTGGACCAGCATTATTTTTCCTCTTAGCATGAGCGGAGAAAGAAGTAGGTTCATTTCCATTTGAAGGCTTGTCTCTCTCCATCATCCTAGTCTCCTCTTAAGTGCATCTAGCCAATAATTCATCAAAACTAGGAATCATGTCATTCTTGAGAATGGTGTTGTTAAACACATCCCATGCATTTGAAAGACCTCAAAGTGCAATGAGAGAGAGCTCCTTATCAGCAATAACTTCTCTAATATAAATTAGGTCATTCTTGATTTGAGTTATTCTCAGAAAGTAGGATTGGATAGAATCCCCTTTATCCATTTTGATATCCTTCAACTTGTTCTTAAGAAAGAGGAATTGATTTGCATTGTTTACTTTGAACATCCCAACAAGATTATCATACATCTCATTAGATGTTCCCAAATCAGAAATATAGGCAACCAAATGCTTTTGAATGGAGTCTATGATAATTCTTTTAGCTTTGACCTCACCTTTCTTATACTTCGTCTTTGCAGCAACTGGTGCATTTGAAAGAGGCTCCACCACTCTTCCCTACCTATAGTCCATGGCATCATGCTCTTCCAAAGTCAAATCCAAAGTCATCTTCCATGCATGATAGTCTGATTTGTCCTTAAGCTTATCCTCAGATTTGAAGTAAGATGTTGTAGCCATTGAGGCTAGTCCAATAATCTTGTCTAATAGATCTCCCTTAGTGATTGCTTTTCTCTCTCTTGCTCGGGCTTTGTCTTCACCTGTGCTTTGATACCATGTTAAATTTTGTTAACAATGATATGTTCTATTCTTAGCACAATTACTTCAATGTTCCTTTAGCAGCTCAATGACAATTTCCAATTTAGTTTTCCAATAGCAATCACATTAACCATAAATCACATTGACAATAATTGTAGATAAAACATAAAATAAAATGCAGAAAAGAAGCTAAGACAAGAGGACACTAGATTTGCTGGATGCCAAAGAGAAACCCCAAGATGGGGAAAACCCTTTGATCAAATCTTCTTATTATTATATCAAATGTTCAACAGAGAAAGATAATACAAAAAGTCAAAGTTGACTTGCCAAATCAAAGTCAAAACAGCCCTGTCAAATCTATAGTCAAATTCAGCCCTAACCAGAAAGTCAAAGATGGTCAACCTAGCAGCAAAACTTCCCCTTTGAAGCTCTATCAAACGTAGTCAAACTCAGCCTCTAAAATCGGTCGAATAGCAATCAAAATAGTCCACAAAACAATAGTCAAACTCTGTCAACTAAAGTCAACTTTTGCGGTCAACGCAAGTCAAAGTGCTCAGAATTTCTCGATTTTTGTGCCAATCCGTATAACTTCCCAAAAACAAGTTTTTCCCATAAAAACAGCAGTCAAATGATGAGTCAAAGTGTCTAGTCAACGTTGGTGAAACCCTAGCAACAGTGCTAAAATTCGGCCTTGCAACTTGCCCAAAAAATTCGTCTTCCTTGCCAAATGTGTGAGAGTCAAGATCTTCCCAATAGCTATACAAACCAATGAGAGAAGGAGAGAGAAGAAAATGTGATAGTGATGATGATGCCAAATGAAGTGAGAGGTCACTTGTATTTATACAAGTCGTTGAGGGTGAAGTGACATGTCTCTTGGGCTTCATGAGCCTACATGATGATGTGGTCGACTTGAACAATTTAAACGTGTGGGCATAAATTCAAAACACATTTCTGCTTGTCCAAATTTGATGATATTTAGGTCAATTTTGGTCCTCTCGGAAAGAGGAATTCAATGCAATCATCATCTCCATGAAATGAGCTGTCGAAAGTGGAATTTGGCCCTAGTTGCCAATTTTAACAATCACACATTGACAAAGTCTGGGTATTGAAGATAGAGAAGGGTTTGCCATTATATAGAAGCAAAGTTGACTAAAGTTAAGGTCTCAGTTGAGGAAGGTTTATGTCAAAGCAACTAGGGCTTCATGTGCAGATTGGGCAGAGACAATCAGTTATGACAGTTCCTTCTTGACAGTGATATGACAAAGTTGTATAGCTTGCTTTTATGACAGCTAGGGTTTATGGAACAGGTTGAGTAGAAGTAGACAATTAAATGTCGACAATTGAGCAATGGTCAGATTTATTACCAAGATTGAGCAGAGTTGAGCAATGAGGCTACCAGGGTCTTTGAGCAATGAGGCTATGAGGCAATGAGGCTACATCGATACACATACTAAAGCAAAAGCAATAATGATTATATTTCAGATTGTTTTGCATTGATTCTGAGCACAAGTGGATCCAGTCTGAAAATTGTGAAATGTGGCCTGCTGGCTGATCAGAGTGGCATGGTGGTGCAAGGCAAGAGAGTGGAGTTTCCTTGAGGTTGGAACCTGAGAACACTTCAAGGTGGCAAGGTGGTGCTAGGGCAGGTTGGAACCTGCACAGAGCGTTAGAGCATCCATCTAGTAGTAGCTGGTAAACGAGATGTTGGAGCATCCATCAGGTTGGAGCCTGAAACTAGGGCATTGGAGTGTCCTTCCAGTTGCAACTGTTAAACAAGGCGTAGGAGCATCTTATAGGTTGGAACCTATATATCAAGGGGTTGGAACCTCCTTCAATTGGAGGTGAAAACTTGATGTAAATCCTTTGAAGACACATTTTAAGAAGCGTTCAGTGGTTTTTGTCCCGGAGGTGTTTCCACCTAAAAATCTTGTGTCCACTGTCTTTATTTTTATGCATTGTTAAATGGTGTTGATGAATGTTTATGTTTATCGGGTGATAATAACAATTAATGCTCTGTGAAAGATAAAACTATACTAATTTATAAGCAATATTGATTCACCCCCCTTTCAGTGTTTCCAACAATTCGTATCAGAGCAAGTTCTTTCAGTAGCAGCTTAACAGCTAGAAGGCAAATCTCAGTGAATCAAGATGGTAAACTCAAGCAAGCAATCCACCAAGTGTTCAAAGAAGCCAAAGGAAGTTCCTGGGATTGAAATTCTTTCAAAACCTACTACAACTGATGAAGAGAAATAGGTTGGTCCAATTCCTCTGATCAATGAATCAAGTTTTGTATTTTGGAAGGATAAAATGGAAATCTATTTGCAAGTTGTTAAAATTGGAAATTAGGGCCAAATTCTATTTTGGACAGCTCATTTGATGGAGATGATTATTGCATTGAATTCCTTTTTTCGAGACGACCAAAATCAACTTAAAGATCATTAAATTTGGATTAGAAGAATTGTGTCTTTTAATTTATGCCCACTCATGTGCAAATTGTCAAGGTCAACCACATCATCATGTAGGCTCGTGAAGCCCAAGAGACATGTCACTTCACCCTCAATGACTTGTATAAATATGAGAAACCTCAAACATCATTTGGCATATCTCATCTCACACATTCCTCTCTCCTCGTCTGAATGATCCGTACAGCTTATTAGGCATCTCTTTTCCTCACATGTGTGACAGCAAAAGGACAAATTGCAGGACGAATTACAGGGCCAAAATTTCAGAGTTTGTTGTAGGTTTGACCAGCGTTGACCAGGGTTGTTTTGACCACATTTGACTACAATTTTTGGGTCAGGATTTCATTTTTGGCAGGCCGCATTTATTGGCACAAGAACCGAGGTGTTTTGTTGAATTTGACCACAAAACAATCACAGGGTTGACCACAGAGTTCGACCAAGTTTGATCGTTGTTTTTAGCACTGTTTTGGGCTGACTTTGACCACCTTATCAGGCCAAATTTGCCTATAGGTATGACAGAGCTGCTTTGAGGACATTTTGTTGTTGCTTTGACCAACGTTGACTTTCTAGTTAGCGTTGTTGACTGCTGCAGGAAGTTGCAGATTTGACAAGGTTGCTTTAATCATTATTTGGCAAGAAAACTTTGATTTTATTGTACTCTCTCTACTGATCATTTGATATATTAATAAGAAGAATTGATCAAAAGGTTTTCCCCATCTTGGGGTTTTTCCCTGGCAATCGCCAAATCTGGGGTTCTCTTGTCTTGGCTTGTCTTCTGCATTTTGTCATTCATGTTCTATCTACAGTTACTATCAATGTGATTTATGGTTAATGTGATTGCTATTGGAAAATTAAATTTGAAATTGTCATTGGGTTGCTAAAAAGACATTAAAGTAATTGTGCTAAGCATAGAACATACCATTGTTAACTAAAATTAACATGGTATCAGATCCCATGTGAAGACAACGCCCAAGCAAGAAAGAGAAAAGCAATCACTGAGAGAGATCTGTTGGACAAGACTATTGGACAAGTCCCCATGGCATCTACATCTTACTTCAAGACTAGGGACAAGCTCAATGACAAATTCGACTATCATGCAAGGAAGATGACTTTGGACTTGACTTTGGAGGGACATGAAGTATTGGACTATGTGTAGGGAAAAGTGGTGAAGCCTCCTTCAAATGCACGAGCAGCTGCTAAGACGAAGTACAGAAAAGGTGAGGTCAAAGCAAAGAAAATTTTGGTTGACTCTAGTCAAAAGCATTTTGTTTCCTATATTTCTGATCTGGGAACTTCCAAGGAGATATATGATAAGGTTGTTGGAATGTTCAAAATGAACAATGCAAATCAAATCCTCTTTCTCAAAAACAAGTTGAAGGATATCAAGATGGATAAAGGGGAGTTTATCCAATCCTACTTCATGAGAATTAACTCAAATCAAGAATGACTTACTATCTATTGGAGAAGTTATTGGTGGCAGGGAGCTCACTCTCATTGCAATTGGAGATCTTTCAATACCTTGGGATGTATTGTCACCACTATTCTCAACAATGACAAGATACCTGGATTCGATTAGCTATTGGCTAGATGCACTCAAGAGGAGACTAGGATGATGGAGAGAGACAAGCCCTCAAATGGAAATGAACCTACTGCTTTCTTCGCTCATGCAAAGGGGAAGAATAATGTTGCCTCGGGGAGAGAAGGTCAAGGATCCAAGAAAGGGTTCAAAGAAGGAAGAAAAGGAAGGTGCTACAATTGCAACAGGTTCGGCCACAATGCTAGAGAGTGTCCTCATAAGAAGAATTCTCCAAGGGATGACGACAACAATAACCACAACAATTTCAAAGGAAATGGCAATCAAAGGAACAACAGGTTCAACAACAAATGAAAGAGTAGTGCTCCCGCTGCATGAAATGGAAATGGTCGACCTCCCAAAAGGATGAGAAATGTTAGGTATGATGAAAGTAATGTTGTAGAGAAACAAGATGAATTGTATCTTATCTCCACTCTATCCACTGCGTCTCCTCCAGATACTTTGGATCATTGGTTGATTGATAGTGGAGCCTCAAGGCACTTCATTGGGTACAAGGAGGCTGTTAAGTTTAGGTATGTTCTATGCTTAGAGCAATTTATTTCAATTTTCACAGTTAGCTCAATATCTTTAGCAATCACATCAGCATTAAAATAAACCGCAGATAGAACATAAACATTGATTGCAGAAGACAAGCCAAGACAAGAGGACACAAGATGTGGCACTAGCCAAGGACAAACCCCAATGTGGGGAAACCCTTGATCAATTCTTCTTATATGTTCTTCAGTAGTTCAGCAAAGAGAGAGAGAGAGATAGTACATTTACAACAGAAGTCAGTACTTTGACTAATATACTATCTCTACATGAGATCAGTTGAAGACATGTTGCTTCAACTAATTCTCCAAGGTGACTCATTCACCTATCATGTGTTGCATCTCGTCCATATGTTGCACCCATCATCACAATATTGGACCTCATGTTGTTGTTGTCCCAGTGTTTAACTAGTGCCACAGTTGCACCATGCTATGCTCGTGTGCTTGTTGCACCATTGTTGCTTTGTGTCCTCGCTGCATCAAGTACTATACTGTTGTCCCATATAGCACTCTACTTGCAGCTCTCCATGCTTTACGATGTTGCTGCTATCCATGATTCTTCATGCTTGCAGCTATCCCATGTTGCATCATGTTTTACCATACATGCTATAATACCTCATCATTTCCATGTTGTCCCATTGCAGCACCTATGTCAAGCAATATTGATCATATGTATCGCTGCCCATTATTGTTATGACTGTGTTCTGGTTAGGGCTACCACACAGTCAGGAGATAAGTCCTTTTAGGACTACAGTTTATCTTGAAGAGCTTTCCCTCATGCCACGCTGCCCTTTCAAGGTGTTGTCCACCCTTGACAATCCTTGACACAACCTCAGTTGTGTGTCTTGGCTTACTCTGCCTTCCCAAATGATACCCAAACAGCAGCGGTTCTTTCCTCATGATCTCGGGCAAGCTGACAACACTTACCTGCAGTCAAACACATACATATACAACCCTGAAGCTCTCCTCCTTGTGACTGCGGCTTCCCTGTCTTGCTGCTGTCCATGCCCACATTGCTTCACGTTATGATAAGGTCCCTTCTGCTGCGGATGAAGTCCTTCTTATGCTGCGGCTAAGGCCTTGACTCAAGGCTCCTCTTGACAACAGTTTAGGGCTTCCTCTTGACGATGGTTTAGGGCTCCCATTAGCTACGGATAAGGGCCTTATCTTTGTTGTGGTTACAGCTCCCTTTGCTGCGGATTAGAGCCTTCCCTTTGCTGCGGATTAGGGCTCCCTTTGTTGTGGATTAGAGCCTTCTCATTGTTGCGAATTAGGGCTCCCTTTGCTGTGGATTAGAGCCTTCCCTTTGCTATGGATTAGGGCTCCCTTACTGCGCATTAGAACTGCTATTGACTGCAGCTAGGGCTTCTCAGATCTGCGGCCAGATCTCCTCCAAGACTGCGGCTAGGGCTCTCCCAGATGACTGGGTCTAGGGCTCTTTTAGATGACCCTCTTCACTACATCTTCCTTGAGAGAAGACAAACACAAAACAAGTGGAGAGATGGAGATCATGAGAGTTGTGTTCTCAAATGATTCAAGGCACCTTTATTTATACAAAAACGTGGAACACATGAGGGGTTTATTTGGTTGTTGGCCAACCTTGACGAATTGTCCTATAACACAAATAAATTCATATCTCCATGAATACTTATCGGAATCGGATGATCTTTAGATCAATCCTACACCTCTCGATGAGAGGGATCCAAGAAAAATATCAGTTGCCAACTTGCCATTAATAAAATGACCCACATGGAGTTTGGCCCTAGTTGCTAATTTTAACACTCCCTCTCAACTAGGGAGAACTCAATCCGCCGATCTATATGTCTGACTGTACTATTTCTGCCATCAGTGCCCTGCACTGTTCTGCTCTGCTCTGCTGAGCTCTACTCTGCTAAGCTCTGCTCAGTTCTGCTCTGTTGAGCTCTCCTCAGTTCTGCTCTGCTCAACCATGAAGAAGAAGAATTGATCGAGAATGTCTCATACCATTCTCTCCTGACCCGAAGTCAGTTTCATCTAAAGAGAGTGTGCAATATCACTCTTACTGACCTGAAGTCAGTTTTATTGATCCCAGAACAATATCACAAGAGAGTGTCTCAAACCACTCATACTGATCCTAGATCAATTTCATTGATCCCAGATCAATGGAGGTCATCCTAGCATAGGGAGTACGGTAGATATAACGATGCGTCCATCGATAGTACTACTATGGTCCCTAACCCCATTTCCCTACTCATTGATCAAATGAGAGATACTTCCCATGAGTCCCAGACTGCATGGGTAGGATGCCTTGACAGGAGAACTAATCATCATGTCCACAGGAGAACTAATCATCCTGGCTCACAGTCACCAAAGAAGAACTAATCATCCCGACCCAAAAGAGAACTAATCATCCTGTTCCATAGTTGCCACGAGAGAACTAATCATCCCGGCCCACAGGAGAACTAATCATCATGTTCCATAGTCGCCATGAGGTATCACAGGGAAAGGTTGAAACTGTCACCCTGTACATAGCACACCACCAGGGGAGGGTGATTCGCTCTGTGGTCGTATATCGCTCCAGTAAGTACCCCAAGCCCCCCAGAGCTCCCAAAGCTTAGTGCATGCAACATGTAGGACCCTTATACGAAGGTCTCTCAATGACTCCAAGTCGTTCAGGAAAATCACAGATTTGACCTTTCCCCAGGGCTTTGACAAAGTGTCTGTGACTTGTACATCAGTCTCAATGTGATGGAGCCTCCTCGCTCATCGACTTACCATATCCCAGATAGGGTAGTATCTGATGTCTATCTGCTGGAGCAATCATCAAATACGGGATTCCTCAATAATCAAATCCCCCCTAGTTGTCACAAAGAATCACAGTGGTATTCATCATGTGTACAAACAGCTCACTGATGAGCTTCCACAACCAGGCAGCTTCACATGAGATCATACTCGTAGCTATGTATTCGGTCTCGGCGGTGCTTATAGCAACCAACTTCTGCTTCCTACTCATCCATGAGAGAACCAACACTGGGAACCAACACTGAGAAGTGCTCTAGTGATCCTCCACACTACCTGCCCAGTCAACATTCGAATAATCATGCAACTTCATATTTCCGGCAGTGTATCTCAATCCATGAGACTTATGCTTCCTGCTCATCCATGATATCGAAGCAAAATCCAGAGAGAACCAACACTGAGAAGTGCTCTAGCGATCCTCCACACTGCCTTCCCAGTCAGCATTCGAATAATCATGTAGCTTCATATTTTTGGCAGTGTATCTCAATCCATGAGAGATTGTGCCGTAAAGATATCTCAGAAGATTCTTGGCACCAATCTAGTGAAGCTCAACCAAATATTAGCTCACCATGCTAAATACAAAGCATATATACGGACAGAAGTTATCCAAGAACATCAATGTAGATGAGTTTATGAAACTTAGAGGCATTTCCCAAATCTGGTCCGGCATCACCACCATATAACTTCTGAAAGTTAAGATCATCGAGGTAGTCACGGGCTTGCAGTTTACCATTCCATATCTGGAATCCAACTCCCTCTTACTTTTGCAAGTGAGAGGGTTTGCACCTGTCAAAAATAGGTCATCCTCAGAAGGTGCCGATATGAGAGGTCTATCATCCACAACCTTCGAGCAATGGTTTGGATTGGTTTTACTCCTAGTGAATCTTAGCTTCATCAGACAACTATCAATCCTCTCATACTATGCTCGGGGTGTTATACTTCAAGCCATAGAGGGCTTTCTTTCCCCTGTATACATGAGATTCCTGATCATGAATCTCAAATTCCTCGGATTGTTCCGAGCCTGTGGACCTGCTAAATGAGGGGAATGGTCCCCTTGTAAGATTTTCCTTCGATACATCTCAGACATGTACCTTCATGCTCTTCTTGAATTCAGGCATCTAAGTGTCACCATCTGACTCATATCGGGTAGGGCAGGATAAGTAGACCTCCGGTGCTATAGATCAAATGTGTCAACTGATATGGTCCCCAATGGACCATCCTGCAACTTGATACAAATTGCCAACCTTGAACTCAAAATCATCTTAGAAAGTTTTATTTTTTAAACATGTACCTTTCCATCAATGAATGCCACCCTGAAACCTATGTTGCAGGAAACATGGGGGAGGGGTACGTTTCCGTATGGAAACTGGTACGAAACCATGAAACGCGTTTGGGACGGCCGTGAAACGCGTTTCCGACTGTATTGCCACGTTTCACGAAACTGAAACGTGGCCAGTACGGCCGGAAACGCGTTTCACGGCCGTACGGCCCATGTTTCAGCATTTACTTGCGTTTTTTTTGTTTTATTAATTTGTTTTTAAATTTATTTTTAGTGTATGCTAGTGACTTCTAGTTGCTTCTAGATCCATGTCTAAAGTTATAAAAGTGAATTTTTGCCCTAATGTTGATAATGTTGATATGCAGTTCATCAGGAAGTTTGAAGCATATGCAATTCATGGTAATGTTAAATTCTTAAAGTAAAAGTGATATTCTCCTTTATTTTTCATTTTCATCCTTTTACTCAAAATTTTTAACATTACCATGAAATGACTCAGGATGTTTGAGAGTGTTTTCGCCCTCATTGGATTTCATATGGAGAAAGTAGAATTTTAGATCTCACTCAAAATCCAGTAGACTTATCTGTTTTTCAAGATTTCAGGATTGGGGGGATTGCAATGTTTCCATTGGATTTTATCATGTATTAGGGTATGGAACTTGTATTTAATCAAGAGAACCAAGCCCTCTATGCAGGGGAAACTCCCAATAATCAAGATCATGTAGGGTACTAGGGTATGAAACGTGTATTTAGTCAAGAGCACTAAGGTCGTTCGACTATGTAGGAGGAGACTCCCAATACAATAGTGGTCCTTCTAAAGAATGGGATGTGGATGCAGAAATTCCTGATTTGGATCTCTCTCTTGCAGCCTTATAGTCTTTATTGTACTTGCAGCCTCATATATTAATATAAATAAAAGGTTGATTTTGAGATTTGGATATATAATAAAGGTTGCTTTTGGATATTCCAATATTTTTATTTTCATTATGTGATCATTCATGGGTAAATGTGATGTAAATTAAATCTTAATGTTTAAATGTAATAAATTATAATCTATCATTTATGCTTTATGATTGCACATATATCTATATATATTTAAATATATATTATATATTTAAATATTTTTAATATATATATATTTAATATTTTAATATATATATATATATATATATATAGATATATATTATTCGAGTTTCTTTGTTTCCAAAATTTGGGGAGGTCGCGTTTCGTATCACTTCCCGTTTCGGAAACTCGTACCCGTTTCCCTGTTTTGTGCAACCTAGCCTGAAACCTTTGACTTCCATTGTCGAAATGGACACTAGGTTCTTCTTGCGATCAGGTAAATAAAAGAGATTTTGTAAATGAATCAAGTTACCCTCATTCAATTGAGAGATAATATTCCCTACACCCTTTCCGGTATAGGTGGCATCGGCTCCAAGTATAATCCCACAATTGTTTCCATCTCTACCAAATAAGAGAGAGCACCCTTCTATCCGATGCAGTGCCTTGAAGCACTACAATCAATAAGCCAGATTCCCAAAGAATCTGAAGGAGAGGGCCAATACAAGATAACACTTCTTTATCTTATCAGAAACAACATTTGATTCTTCATCCCTGGGGTTCCTTGCTTTCTTGAAGCGTCAGTGGTT
>APFE031180972.1:4730-23850 GCA_000404065.3 Pinus taeda | reverse complement strand
AAATGGGAGAGGAAAGTGATCTTTCTGTGTTGCCTTGTTTAGTTCTCTATAGTCCACATAGATTCTCCACTTCCCATTGTTTTTTGGTACCACCACAAGCGGGGAAACCCATTTACTATCAGAGATGGGGTAGATAAAGTTAACATCTAAAAGTTTTTGAAGCTCAGCTTTTACTACTTCTTTTAGATGAGGGTTTAGCCTTCTCTGAGGTTGTCTAACAGGTTTTGCATCATTTTCTATGTATATGTGGTGTGTACATAATTGAGGATCAATTCCTTTCATATCGGGGTAATCCCATGCAAATGCATTTTTATGTTTTGTTAAGATATGGATGAGTTTTGTCTCTTGTTCCGGTGTAAGGTTAGCGTTAATGTTTAAGGTCTTCCCAGGTTCGATTTCCACTGTTTTACTATGCGCAACTGAGGTGACAGGGATTGTATGGTCATGCACATCATTCAGAGGTTCCTATTCTGCTTCGCTATTGAATGCTGCTTTTATCATATGACACTGGGTACGAGATGTGGGTTCAGTTTGACTAATAAAATTACTGATGGCATCATCTTCCGTTTTATTTTTGAACTCTAGTGCCTCTTGCATAGTTAATGGAGATCTAATGTTGTCAGTAAGATATGATACAGGGTGCCTATTAGTTTTGACTATTGTGATGATTGGCTGCGCTGGGGGATATAGTATTAAGTTCTTAATATCTGCCCCCTTAGTTATGATCATGTTTCCTTGCCGACAGCCAATATAGGCATCAACGGTAGCGAGCCAAGGCCTTCCTAAGATCAATGGATGTCCATCTAGTCGGGTTTTAGGGTTTATTATTAGAAAATCAGTTGGGTATTCCCAGGAATCGACTGAAACCATAACATCATGCAGTATGCCTTCTGGTCTAACCACAGATCGATCAGCTAGTTCCAGCAAAGTTGAAGTGGGTTCTGCAGATGTGATTCGTAATTTTTGGCAAGTAGAAGTGGTCAATATATTAATTGCAGCCCCAAAATCAACTAAAGCATTGTTTAAGGTTTTACCATAAATCTGAACAGTTACTATTGGGTTACCTGGGTCTTCATACTTAATAGGTGTTTCCTTTCCTGATAATAGGTCAGATAAAGTGCCGACTACTTGAACTCTTGGGTTATCTATTACATTCCTTCTTGGTCTTTTTATGCACAATTCCTTGATAGTTTTAGCGTATATGGGAATATCCTGAATGGCCTGAAGGAATGGAATTTTTATGTACAAATTTTGTAATTCTCCCAGAATGTCAAAATTAGGTTGCTGTATAGGTCGAGATATGACTAAACGTTCTGGGAACGAAGGAGAGGATGTGGTTGCTTTATTTTGAGTTTGTTGTCTGTTTTCATCCTCTTCTTGTAACAACTGTTCTCTAGGTAACTGATCTTCAATCTGAACTGTTTTGTTTCCCTCTGTTTGAATAATACGCCCAGATCTTAGCTTTAGATCATTGCACTCCCGCAGATCGGGTCCTTCTTCCAGTGTTTCTAAAATTTGAAGTGCTTGGACCGGTCTGTTATTTGGATTGGGATTGGGCTGGGCTGGGAGTTGGGGTCTGAGATTAGATTGGGGGTTTTGCTGTAAAGCTGGCTGTGTAGGTTGAGGGAAAGGGATGTTTCCTACTGGCTGCTGTGTTTGTCTTTGCCAGTTATTCTGCCAGCCTGAACTTTGTGAAGTGGGGGGAGTCCATTGTGGTGGATATGGGTTGTTCTGCCAGTATGGTAGAGGATAAGGAGGATTCGACTAACCAGATTGGCTTGTCAGATTTAGCCACAGGTTTACAGAAGGGTACGACTGCGATGACCAATTTGGAAATGGGGGTTGAAACTGACCTTGCCATTTATTATACTGTTGAGTATTGTACTGCGGATACTGAAAAGAAGAAGATGGGTCTAAAAACATACCGGTTTGTCGTGGCTGCCACTGACGACACTGGTTAAGTAGATATACTGCCTCTGGTTCTTCTTCTGCTTCCTTATATACTGCTTTCAGTCCAGGTAATGAGGGACAAATTTCTGTAGAGTGATCCCTTGTACAAATGGCGCATGTCTGAACTGTATCTAATGGACACTCTTTATGACTATGCTTCTTCCTGCACCTGGGGCAAAGATTGCTAAATTTTGTTCTGCCTCCATTTGTTTCTGCTTAGCCTGCAAAATGTCCAATTGTGTAGTCAGTGTTCCTAGTATATCAGTTTTAAAATTTTCAAATAAATTCCCAATTTCCACCACGTGTTACTCCTCGGATGAAATTTTGTTTTCCCGTGAAATCGTCCATGTTCTGCTGTTTTTGATTGTGTACTGCCTCTCAACTCCTGATACCTAAATCAATTTAATGTCCAGCGAAACTTCCTGATATATATCCCTTTCCCCATAATTTTTTAGTTTCAATCCACTTTTCTTTCATGCCCCTTTTAATGTGTTTTCAACACATTATCAGGTAAAGGCAACGATGCTATAAGGGGATCTTTGCAAATTAACTGGAAATGTTCCATGTATTTCTTCTAATGTTTCCTTTGGTTCAGCTATCATTGGAATATTTTCATCTTTTAGTTCCCTAGGCCTACAGTAATCTTGTATTTCTTTAGGAGACTCTTTCATTTGTTCCCAGTTATTTATAACTCCACCACCTAATCCCATAAACCATCTTAAAGCTGCCCCTTTCAAAGTGGAGGGGAACAATTTGAGTTTCTGGGGGTCAGTGGTGTAATCATACCCCTTGCATAGCACATTAAATTTAAATAAGAATGCATCGGGGTCCTCTGATGTGAGTCCGTGAAATGTAGGAATGTGTTGAAGGGGGATTGCTTTCATGGGAGCATTTGCTGCGAAGTCCACTATGGGGTATTGTAATGTAGAAGTTTGGGTGTTTGGCGGATTTTGAGCCATTGGATCAAATATATGCCAATACCCTTCCGGAAGATCTAAGAGGGTATTCCTAGGTTGAGGAATGTTTTTAACATGAACTGTTTTAATAGCACTTCCTCTGTCTGGAATTTCTGTCTGAGGAAATAGGGTATCCTCAATAATAATTTTTACCGCACTCCCCTTGTAGGGGCTACTTAATGGCTGAGTTATCCTAGGAGGAGATCTTGGCTCTCCAATTTCCCCTGTTTCCCCTTCTCCTTCACAAAGATTACTTAGGTTCCCTTCCTGCAATCGTTCGGGAATAGAATTTTCAATTTCTTGAAAGTCCTGTTCGTCAGTCTGACTATGCACCTCAGCAAAGGCTTCAGATGGTGAGCCTGAGGCCTGAAGGGAACTAGTAGGTTGTTTGGAAGTAACTTTCCTAGGTCTTATTGAAGGCTGAGATTCGGCTTTCTTATAGATTTCGTCTATGTATGTCGATTGACCAAGGGTCACCAGTCCCTTAGCTTTTTCTGCTTAGTCATGCACTCAATTTAATTACCAAGTTTTAAGCAGATAACAACAAATTTGCAGGAAAGCGGGCAAAGGAGTAGGGCTTTTACATGCTCCGCACGTAGGTTCTTACCTTCCGTTTTCAAAACCCAATTCTCCCCTAGCAGGTTCGTACACTACCCTGGAAAAGACAAATGACTACACTCCTTCCCTGGCAACGACGCCAAAATGTAGAGCTATAACAAGGGTCTCTTTCACCTCTAGTTACCTTACATTAATATGTCAATCCGGGATCGTCTGGTTATTTCAAAGGGTGTCTCAGTCTGAGGCTAGCATTTGCCAGAGTAATGCTTGTAGTACAACTATTCAAAGGCTATGCAAGGAAAGTAATGCAAACCTACAACTTAACTTCTTTGAAAGACCAAATCACACCAAGTATTGCATCATCCAAAGGTTCGGCAGTAATAGCCCATCCTTTTCATAACTGATGAGAATAGACCAGAGGTCTGGGAGCCGAATAGCAGATGCTGGGCTCGCTACAGCCTGGGGTCGTTCTTAATGATTAGAAATGAAACAGCAGATAAAAGAAATGATAACGAAATAGAATAGCACATCAGCCAAGGGCTTGGTAGCAATAACACGTCCCTTTCATAGCTGATGGGAGCAGATCAGAGGTCTGGGGACTAGGTGGCAGATGATGGGGTCCACTACAGCCTAAGTCCGTCCTTAAGAAACAGCAAATTAGAAATTTGGAAATGGAACAGCAAATAAATGGAACAACAAGTAAATGGAACAGGAAGTAAATGGAACAGAAAGTAAATGGAACAACAATTAAATGGAATAGCAAGTAAATGGAACAACGATTGAAATAAACAATAACAAAGTCCTTCAAACTATAAATCTATTTAACCATGCCAATCAAAACATCAATCTCTCAATCTTATATGATAAAACAATACTGTAAAACCTTAGAAACACACTATACGTAATCTGCTTCTGTTAAAACACATACGACTGTATCTCATAATAAAGAATAGTCACGTCCAACAACCATGTGAAACAGAATTTTCCAGATGACTTGTTATAATGCAAAATACAATCATGAATAATTCTGTAATAAAGTAACAGTGTCCTGTAGGAATTGATCAATACTTAAAGAATTGATAAAGTAACATCGCATCGATATAAAGTTCAGGAACACGAAATAACTGAATCACAATAGAGCATATAATGAAATATTCAAAACATAACAGATTACCAGATTACTTTTATGAACAAACCACACGGAAACCACGCGTAATAATACAAGAGCAAGTGTCCTCCAGGGCCGGGCCCTTAGCCTCCAGGGGCACACCGCTTAAGATGAATCCAGGCTCAAAGATAAAAAGTGAACAAATATGTATTAAAGCATGCAATAAAAGTATAGAATCTTAAGTCTTCAACAGAACATCAAGATCATAGTCCAGATCTTTTCTTCAAAGAAGTTATACACTTCCCAGAAATTGATCCGAAAATTCCCCTGTAACCAACAATGCTATCCCTTTTTATAAGAGGGACGACGGAGACATCTAGATACAGAAATAAGCTAAAACAGCAATCCCTCAAGATCTAAGACCCTGAGGGATACGCAGAATCATTAATGCTGCGTTACTTCTTCCTTCTTCTATTTCGCACTAATATCTTCGCGTCCTGTTTTGGGCTGATCCGTGTCGATCTAGTTCGCTTCCGGTCTCCCGTCACAGGGACAGTAGTTAGCTTGTCTTTCTCTTTACTCTTTGGATGGCCACCTTTCGCTTCTTCACCTTTCTGTACATAGAAACGACGTCTATTAGTGCTTCTTATTAATTTCTCGTATTTTATTATAAGTTCTTATTATTATCTAAGTTTCCCATGCAAAAGGATTTTGATTTTTCATGAAAAGATACCGAAATGACCATCAAAACATACCTTCCTTGGTACTCCACACAAGTCATAACAATAGATATGAGCATAGGGGTCTCATACTTACCTGAGAATCGCTAAGAAGCATTGATACCTTATCACATTGGCTGCATTATCATATATTAGGTCATATATTCATTGTTCATTCATTTATTAATGAAAACATG
Organism: Pinus taeda; assembly: GCA_000404065.3. Classification (NCBI taxonomy): domain Eukaryota; kingdom Viridiplantae; phylum Streptophyta; class Pinopsida; order Pinales; family Pinaceae; genus Pinus; species Pinus taeda. The sequence goes on along the minus strand of APFE031180972.1, from coordinate 18,362 downwards.
ATGAGATCCATACATTATCATTGTCATAAAACATGCTCATAACCAGCATATAACCAACAAAAATAAGGAGGATACAACAACCATAAATGCCACATATGAACCAATACATTTATGCATGAAATACAAAGGAGAAGGAACTGTAATTAATGAATGCATAAGCCGACCAGGTTTGGGACTTCCACGCACTACCCGAATATATATTGGCTGAACCAAATATTTCTTTCAGCCAATCACCCTTGCGCCATATTCTAAGCATGAATGTGGGGCTCATAACCAAAACTCAACTAGGGCTTCCTATGGCTACACCACCTCACCCTCATCAATAGAACCAGGCTTTTCCGAAATCCACACCAGATCACTAGGCCCTAAACAAGCATGGATGCCACCAGATTTCTCCACCTACATGATGAGAAATTTTCCTATCTCTTAGTCTTTAGGATTTACCATATATCCCACCATTCACTGATCAGAATTCCTACGCCTAAATGATACCCATCCCTCCAAACTTTACCATATATCCTCCCTTTCACCCGTCGAGGATTCCTAGGTCCATCGATGTAACACAAAATCTGTCTTTACCCCAACCCATAGTCTGGTTCAGGGGTCACTAGGCCAAGGCTTCACTATAATCCATAGTTCAATTTAGGGATTACTAAGCCATGTGTTCTTTCTTTCAAAGACCACCTCACTCAGTTTCGAATCCATGCAGCATTCCAGCTTAACCAAAACATGAGAAATCCATCACACCATGGCTATTCGTAAATGGCAAGGCTAGGTTGAAGAACATTGTCTCACTTGGAAAAACCCATGCCAATGACAACAAGAGAACTAAGAACACACATTCATAACCATGCATGGAAAAACTATCAAGGAAATAATACATGCAACTTGATACCTGCAAATAATATCATTGTAGCCACTTGATCCTTCTCTTCCTTTCTTTATATTTTCTCTCACCTCCACTTGCCATGCGTCAATCGATGTATGGGATCACCCTGCTCTCATCAAAAACCTCTTACCATTTGCTTGCACCCCGATCAATACTGCCAGTTTTCCAGAGTGTAGGTCCCGCCTTTGTACGTTAACGCTTTTTGTTTTTCCACCCGCGGTTCTCTGTTTCCCCCACGCTATTGAGTGCTCAGGCTTTTCCTCCATTATGGCCCTGTTTACCCAGTGATGCTAATCCACCTCCTTTTCTTGATTTGGGGCTCCTAGGGGCTACTTTGACCTCCCGTACAGTCTCCATTGGCCTCGGTCACCGTGCTTTGATCGAGGTCCTCATCGTTCCATGCTGGCTACCATTGCCACTGGTTTAGGGTTGTTTTTGAGCGCAGTTATGAATTATTTAGAGATTTGTCCCGACCTAATACAGTCATGGTTCTTTGATAGTCTTTTATGGATCCAATTCGGATCACGACCTTCCCACTAAAAAAAGCTTTTGGACCACCAAAAGCTGGTTTTCAATCATCGACTAAGTGAGGAGATTGCTTTCTCACTTGTCCAATCTCAATCCACCTTGCACTGCTTGGCTTCGAACCTTTGAGTCCAATTCTTAGGTACTCAACATCTCCTCTGCGCATCGTCCTCACCTTCCTATCCTAGACTGTGTCTTCTTGCAATTCATTAAGATATTCAAGCAGTAGGTCATCAATAGAAGGCAATTGATTTTGCTCTTTAGGATCCTCAATTATTGAAGGTTCAAACAATCTAAAGCAATCTGCATTTACGACTGAGTAGATGTGCAGGTAAGCTGGTAGATCAAGGCGAAAAGCATTTTCACGAATCTTCTCAAGTATCCTAAAAGGTCCATACCTGATAGGCTTTAGCTTTATACCTTCACCTTGCATCCTGTCCTTGTTGATATATAGCCAGACCTAGTCTCCAACTTGAAAACTATGCTCCATCTGATGCTTGTCATGCCTAGCCTTGTATTTGGCTTGGCTCTTTTCCAACTGTTCCTGTACTACCTGGTGGAGATCCTGGATTTTTTCAATGAACCTAGTTGCCTTGTCCACATCACTGTGTCCATCAACCATGGTATCTTTACCAAAGACAAAATCCAAAGGAGACCTTGGTGTGAAACTGAAATAGGTCTCAAAAGGAGATCTTTGTGTAGAAGAGTGTTTGGCTCTGTTGTAAGCATGCTGCACATAACACAAGTGTTCATCCCAAAGTTTAGGATGTTTGCTGCAATATCCCCTGAGTAACTGGATCACTGTCCTATTAACTACTTCTATCTGGCCATTGGTTTGTGGATGAAAAGTTGTGCTTTTCATCAATTGGGTGTCCGTCAGTTCCGACAGACTTGACCAAAACTTCCCCAGGAATCAGGTGTCTCAATTAGATAGAATAGAAGTGGGTAATCCAAAATGAACCCATATATGTTCAAAGAATAATTTTGCAGTTTGTTCAACTGTAATCTATTTATTACAAGGTATCAAAATACACATTTTGCTGAACCTATCCATGACCACATATAGATAATCACGACCTTTCCTAGATTTAGGCAGTCCTCCAACAAAATCCATGGAAACACTTTCCCAAGGGTGAGAAGGAACTGGTAAAGGAGTGTACAAGCCTAGTTTTCTATTGCTGGGCTTGCTTTTGGCACACATGGCACACCCTCTTATGTATCTAGAAACTGTCTCATTCATTTTTGGCCAATAGCAGAACCTTTGCAGCTGTGCAGCTATTTTACTTGCCCCAAAGTGACCTGATACCAGAGAAGTGTGTGATTCCCTAATTATCTTTACCCTCTCAGTTTGTGGAATGCATAGTTTCCCACAATGGTATAAGAGTCGGTCCTTCACATGATAGTCCAATTCTTCTACTCTTTTTCCTTGACTCAAAGTTTCATATACATCTTTAAAGCCCATATCCTGATTATATTGTTCTATGTAGCTTTCATGTAGCACAAAATTATGCTTAAGTATGATAGATGCATTTATAATGGGTCTAGATAACATGTCTGCAACCTTGTTATGTATGCCTTTTTTATATCTGACAACTAGATGAAACTGTTGTAGAAAACCCATTCATCTGTAATGTCTTGATTGCTGCAACTTAGTTTGGGAGTGTAGATATTGAAGTGGTTGATGATCAGTATGTATTACTGTCTCTTTTCACATTAAGTAATGTTTCCACTTTTTCACTCTGAACTAATGCATACAATTCTTTATCGTATGTAGGGTAGTTAACTACTACAGGATTAAAAGTCTAAGAATGATAACATATGGGTTTACCATGCTGTGTCAACACTGCTCCCATGGCATAGTCACTGGCATCTGTTTGGATTTCAAACGGTCTTTGTAGATCAGGCAATGCTAGTATAGGTGTTATACTAATCTTTTCTTTTAAGGTGTTGAAGGCTTTCTGATGTTTGCCTCCCCACTGAAACACCTTGTTCAATCCTGTCAAAGCATGTAAGGGAGCTGCAATTGAGGAAAAAATAGGAATGAACTTCCTCCAATATTGTGCTGCTCCTAAGAAGCTTCTCACTTCTGAAGCAGACTTGGGTTTAGGCCAGTTTACAATGACTGCCACTTTAGAGGGATATATTTTCAATTCACCACCCCCTAGTATATGACCCAAATAATTTAGAGATGTTTTGCCAAATTCACATTTTGAGAGTTTAACATAAAGTTTTTCTCTTTTCAAAACATCTAATGTCTTCTTAACATGCTTTAAGTGTTCTTCCCACGTTTTACTAAAAATCAGAATGTCATCCAGATACACAATAACAAAATCATCAAGAAAAGGCCTATCATTCATTAATCTCATGAAAGTAGCAGGAACATTGGTCAAGCCAAAAGGCATAAACAACCACTCATACAATCCCTGCTTTGTTTTGAAAGCAGTCTTCCATGCATCTTGCTCTGCAACTCTGACCTGATGGTATCCATTGTGCAAATTCAGCTTGGTGAAATAAACAACTTCCTTCAATTGCTCTAAAATATCATCTATGCGAGGAAGGGGATAACGATTTTTGATTGTTATCTTATTCAGTGCTTGGTAGTCAATGCAGATTTTACACGAGCCATATTTCTTTCTCACCAAAACGATTGGTGACCCACATGGTGATGTGCTAGGCCAAATGAACCCCTTCTCGAGAAACTCCTACACCTCTCCTTGATTTTAGCATTCTCTAAAGTAGACAACTTGTACATCCCAATGTTAGGCAATGGAACATCTTGCTGCAAAATAATATCATGTACTATTTCCTTTTTGGGTGGCAGACCTTTAGGTTCTTGAAACAAGACATCAGACTTTGAAACAATGTTTTCTATATCAGCTTGCTGCCGAGCATTACAACCCTCAAATACATTGGTTCTATCAGTTTTCCTTTCCTTTACAAGCATTAGTAAAAATTGATCATTCTTTTCATCTGCCCAGAATTTATGAGAGTATAACTATTCTTGAGCTTGTGAGCTCTTACAAAGTATTCGATCCATCTTTAACAAGTAGATACTTGTTCTCAGCTCTATAGAAAATAGCCTTTCTATCATACATGTAAGGAATTCCTAAAAAAATTCCACATATATCCAAAGGAATTATGTCTAACTCAACCTCATCTACAAATGCTGACCCAAAAGAAAACTTGAGTTTGCACTGTCTAGTCACTTGTAGTTGTGCTTTATCATTCAACCATCATAATGGGTATGGTTTCTTGTGAGGTGTAGTTGCTAATCCTAATTTCTTTACAATTGCTTCAGAAATCAAATTTACTTGTGAGCCACTATCAAACAAAGTATCAATCTTTTGATGTTCGGAAATAACTTGAAGATGAAAAAGCTCATGTCTTTTTCTTTCATGTTCTTCATCAACAATAGTTTGAGCATAATTACTAGTAGATGCTTCAGAATTCTTACCTTTTATACCTGTGGCTGCAATGATTGTTTCATTTCCCGAGTTTGACCCCAAATCCTTCTAAATAGTTGCAACAGTCTTCTTCTTCTTGCCCTCGGACTTCTTAGGTCTCAGCTCTGGATGTACAATCCAACAGTGCTCAACATCATGCCCCTCCTTTTTACAGTTAGTGCATGAAGCTTTACCTTTCTGTGCAGTGTTAGCCTTCCTTGCTTTCCACTTCTACTTTCTTTTCTCCTTGCTCTTGCTTATAGTGGGTTGGGATGGTCCCCCAACTTCTGGATTTCCGTTCTTTCCTCTAGCTTCTAGATGAGTAGCTTGTATAGATACCTCATCTATACTAGTGGGATTAAACATGATGATGGTATGCCTCATGTAGCTGTGTAGACCACCAATGTACTTCAAAAGAGTCTCTGGTGAGTCTAATGAGATCCCTTGAATCAATGCTCTCTTTCTAAATTCTTGAGTATACCCTTGCACGCTTTGCCCCTTTCAACTGTTGAAGAGTTTACCAACTCATCATGGCTTGTTGCATGTAGGCCAATGGATAGAACTGCTTCTTGATTGAAGAAACAAAGTCACTCCAAATAGAGATAGTCTTCCCATGTCTTTTGATGTCAGCTTGGGTTCTTCCTTTCCACCAAACCAAGGTAGTGCCTCCTAGGCGTAGGCTTTCCAGCTGAATTTTTCTTTTGTCTGAGTCGATGTTTTTCACTCTACAATACAATTTGTCTAATCCAATTGTCCAACTTTTCAACATTTAGCTCTCCATCATATATAGGCAAATCAAACTTAACATCTAGCTTAATCAAAGATACTTTCTTATTATGCACAGGGCTATTAGGAGGTGTGAGAAAGCTTTCCTCTTTCCCTTTTCCTTTTGAGTGGTCATGGGAATGAGACTCATCTTCTTCTTTATCTTGTTTAGAACCTGATGAATCTTCATCCTTGTGCTTTCTAAAGTCCCTATACATTTATTCTACCATAGACTTTATAGCTAGGAAACTCTCCATGAATTGAGGGTCCGGCCCCATAGAACCTTCCTCTGACATTGTCTTCTGAGGATAGACTCTCCCAATTTCAGAATTAGTCTTGACCAACTCTCCTTCTCCTAATTTGAGCTTTGATCTAGTGAGCATTCAACAGCTAAACCAACTCAAGCTTGTCTAACCTTATAGCCTTTTGCTCTGATACCACTTGATCTGATATTCACCCTATGAGCGACATTAGTTAAAGATTTATTCTTAAAGGTATTATAGACTCATGTGTTGGTGTGTCTATGTTATTTAAGCAACGAATCGATCAGATTGCCAATACATAGACAATTGAATGGAAAGACAACATAGAAATATAGTAAGCAAGTACAATAACAAAAGAAATTAATAAGGAGTTCACCCTATTCTCTAGGGCTACCTCTCTGGTCCAACTTTTGGTGGTGGCCTTGTTTTATTGTGCCTTTAAGCAGAGGATTACAATACAGGGACTCAATGTGAATTCTCCTGAAGTAGGTTTTGCTTGGTAGGGTGGTTCACAGATTCCCCAAGCTACTGGAGTACATAGACTCTTCTTCTTCTTACCAGCTCTTTGACCTTCTGGTCTATTAGTGTCAGTCTTTGCAGCCTTCTTCCAGTGACCAAACATGCTCTTACACAAGTGATTTTAAGGTGTCAAGGTCAAATTTTATCATTTCAGTGAGTCTTCAAGTAAAATTTGGTCACTAGGCATTAGGTCCGGGGTTTGATCTTACCCTTGTCAAAATTGTCCAAATGACATTCTATGTCACTATTCAGCTGAGTCTACCATCATTCAAAGGGTTGTCATCATCATGTCAAGTTCCATTGGGTCATTTCACACCTTGTTCATGTTTTAGTTGCGCCTATGGCAAGGTTCATTTCCCTCTCCTAGGGTTTTGAAGCTAATTTATCTTGGATGGTCAAACTATCGGAACAACTTGTATCCTGATGTTCATACACCTTCCACTATCCATAAAATAGCTTATCAAACGCTTCCCATCACTGAGATCCCCCAAATTCCTCATTTTCGCATAAACCCTAGTTTCTTGCTACAACCTGGCAATTTTCTATGGTTGGGCCTGTGTTTTGCCTTTTTGGAGCCCTTCCCCTCACTCAATTTTTGAGATTCCACTTTTCCCTTCTTCCTAACATCCCTCCGTACTTCCCAAAATTTCCTCAAGAATTTAGAAGCTCCCTATCCCCTTCATTTCGGCAAATCCCTTGTCCCACACATCGGGATATGTTTCACTCAAATGCGGTTTCTAAGAAATTGAAGATGAATTTGTGAAAAATGAGAGATATTTTTGTCCACGACAGATCAAGGAAGAAAAACCTCCTTCACCTTTTACACAGGTTTCATGGTTTTGAAGAAATGTCAAAAATACAATTGTTTCGGGATAACTGATGCACCTCTGGAGCGACCTCGGGAAAATCAAGCTTTATCCTAGCTCAGTTAGCCAAATGACTTAGTTGATGATCCAAACGATAACTACACACAAAGATCTTTCAAATGAGCTATCATCCACTCAATTTGGAGTTGAGGAAGGCATTAAAAAGTTGACTGTAACAGCACTCTGCCTTTAGGAAGCCTCATTTGGCACAGTTTCGACTAGTCTTGGGAGATTTGATTTTTGACAGAGAAAATGAACTACAAATTGCAAAATTCCAGTTGGTTTGGAAAGTAGGCACACACAGCATTCCAATGAGCTATCATGAGCTCAATTTGGGGTTGAGTCATGCATTCAAAAGTTGACGGCCACAACACTCTGCCTTGAGGCAGCCTCATTTGGCACAGTTCGACGAGTGTTGGGAGATTTGATTTTTGACAAGGAAAATGAACTCCAAACCGAAATATTCTAGCGGGGTTGGAAGGTAGACAGGACAAGATTTCCAACGAGCTATCCTATGCTCAATTTGGACACCGCGAAGGCCTCCAAAAGTCATCTGGAAAAGAGAGCGATGCACAGGAGGAGGAGCGCGGCGGTTTTATAAATATTTTCACTCCATATGGTCAGTTATACAAGTGGCAAAGGAAGGCAAAGGGTCACCCAAGCCATTTGTCATGTTTGTGACACTACACCTGTAGCTGATGTTTGACTCTCCACCTTCATTTGGTGACCCTTGGTCGTTCTATCTCTTCATAGCACATTCTATATATTGTATGCAAACCATTTGCAAAGCAAGTTTGGTTGCTTGGCTTGTAACTTCTAGGAGACTGTGGGAAAGAAACTTTGTTTCTGCACTGTATATTTTTACAGAGAATTAATGAAAGGCAGCGACTCTATTTCATGAGATTCCTATGGTTGTGAGTGTAGCAAGTGCGTCTCTTATGTTTCATATGTATCTTGTTATGTTTCATAGTTCATTTCGCATTCATTTCTGGTGAAGTTTTTCGAGTGAGATCAGGTAGAATTCAATTCTATTGCTCTACCTATGGGAAAATTTCATGTGCAGTGTTTCATTCTTCTGTTGAAAAGTATTCATGTTCTCCATGCCCTTTTCACCTTCTTAATCAATCTCTCCATTGCTTTGTTATGTTCCATAGTTTCCTTTCGTATTCATTTTTGGTGAGATTTTTCGAGTGAGATCAGGTAGAATTCAATTTTATTGCTCTACCTGTGGGAAAATTTCATGTACAGTGTTCATTCTTCTGTTGAAAAGGATTCATGTCGCCCAAGCCCTTTTCACCTTCTTAATCAATCTTTCCATTCCGCCATATTTTAAAACTAAATTGCTATGCTTTCAGCCTACCTTGCCTCACGAAATAATCTGTGCCTTCATGTTAAAGTTCTCTGTTCATTGAAGTCTAGTGGTCCCATAACATCCCAGAAACACAGTCATTCACAAAATCACTCATTATTTTCATTTCCACTTACTAGCCTAAGATAAATAGTTCATTTGAAAGTCAGCTCAGTCCTTTTCGTTCATCAACTCACCGAGTGTGACTCGGAGAGAGCCCTTCCCTGTTCTGGTAGGGCTAGCTACCAGACTGAGCGTGGTTTGTGGTTACCCTGAATTTTGCCTTCCTTCAGCCTGAGGCAGATTTAGGTGCTAACAGGGGGTAATTGCAATATATTGTTATGCCTTTTGGATTGAAAAATTGTCCTGGAATATTTTCAAGGGTGGTAGTCGAAGCATTCAAGGAATTTATTCACAAGTTTTTGGAGGTCTACTTCGATGATTGGACAATATTTGGGCTAGTTAAGAAACATGTTTCTAGTCTGTGCCTAATGTTGGATACATGCAGGAAGTACTAGATTTCCTTGGATATGAAGAAATGTATATTTTGTGTACCTTAAGGAATATTGTTGGGGCATGTCGTATACAACCAGGGATTGATGGTTGACCCTGCCAAGATCACTGTATTTATCAATTTGGATCCACCTAGGAATGTAAAGCACCTACACGCAACTTTGGGTCCTATAGGGTATTATAGGAGGTTTATAAAGGCATATGTAGAGATCACTGCACCAATGGAGAGGTTGTTGAAGAAGGATGATATGTTTTTCTAGGATGATGACTGTTATAAGAGCTTAGATGTTCTTAAGGAGAAGATGGTTACCATGCCAATCCTAGTATTCCCAGATTGGAAGAAGGAATTTCATGTGCATGTGGATGCATCTTGTATCGCGTTGGGAGCTATTTTAACTCAACTAGGTGAAGGAGGTATTGACCATCCAATTTCCTTTGCAAGTAGGAAACTATCTCAGGTGGAGAGAAACTATTCAACCATAGAACAAGAAGAATTGGCCATGGTATATGAACTACAAAAATTTAGGCATTATCTACTAGGTGCACACTTTAAAATGTATACAGATCATTCTGCATTAAATACCTGGTCAATAAGCCTGTGTTGGGGGGATATATTTGTATTTCTTCTCTTCCAGGAGTATGATTTTTTAAGTGATGGTTAATCCAGGGTGATTAATTGTTGGACTTTATCACCTCTCTAGGATCAAGAACGATGAAGAACCCACTAATATTGATGAAGGATTACTTGACATGCAGCTCTTCGATGTCAGAGTGGTTAATGAACATTTTGCGGACATTATTTATTTTATGTCTACTAGTGTAGCTCCTGAAGGATACACAACACAAGAAGAAGGAACTAGTAGTCAGGGCTGCAAAATTTTTAGTGATTGTAGGACACTTATATAAGATGTGACTAGATGAAGTTCTGCGCCGATATGTACATGAGTATGAATGAAATAGTATTCTGGCTGAAGCGCATGGTGGTGTCGCAGGAGGATGCTATGAAAGTAAGGCAATTGAGTAGAATATTTTATGAGCAGGATTATGGTAGCCTATGGTACATAAAGATTATAAGGAGTACTACAAGGTGTGCGATGTGTGTTAGATGATGGGAAGACCATCGTGAAGGGATGAATTGCACATAAGTCCAAAGGTCACGCTTCAAGAATTTGATAAATGGGAAATTGAATTAATTAGACCCATTAATACACCGTGGAAGAATATGGGTGTACGTTATATTATCACATCAATAGATTACTTGACCAGATGGGCCAAGGCTCAGCCCATGAAGGATTGTGGGATGAATTGCCCATAAGTCCACAGGTCACATTGCAAGAATTTGATAAATGGGCAATTGACTTCATTGGACCCATTAATACACTGGGGAAGAATATGGGTGTACGTTATATTATCACATCGATAGATTACTTGACCAGATGGGCCAAGGCTCAGCCCATGAAGGATTGCAACGTGGAAACTACTCTGAATTTTATATTCAAGTATATTCTGTCATGGTTTGAATGCCAAAAGTTTCTCATGAGTGACCGAGGTTCGCACTTATTGAATGAAAGAATTAAGGAATTGACAAAAGAGTTCCAAATGCACTATTAGAAGAGTATTCCGTATCATTCCCAGGCGATTGGAACTGTTGAAGATTTTAACAAAATATTGGAGAAAGCCTTAACGAAGATCTGGAATGTTAATAGGAATGACTCAGATGTGTGCATATTAGCAATTCTATGGGCATATATAATGACTTGTAAGAAATTGATAGGGAAAACATCGTTTTGATTGATATATGGACAAGAAGCAGTGATGCCAATGGAGTATATCATACCCAACTTAAGGATCACAGTAGTAACTGAGATGATAGATCATGACATCATGGAGGAACGTTTAGTGTAGCTACTTGCACTAGAGGAGGATCACTTTTTGGATGGTTTTCATCAGCGAGTACAGAAGGCTCAGGAAAAGGCGTGGCATGATCACAAAATTAAGCAATTCACTTTTAAGAATGGAGATTTGGTCTTGATGTATGACAACAAGTTCACAAAGTTTACAGGGAAGTTTTAGATGCATTAGCTGGGACCTTATGTGATCTAGGATATTTCGGATGGTGGCGCAATTCAACTCACAAAGATGAATGGGGAGATGTTTCCTAGAAGGATCAATGGGAGCAAATTGAAGGTCTACAGGGACAACCCCACCCCTACAAGGATGCAATGACTATATGACAACATGATAGTCTTAATGCTTCAGGTAGTTGAAAGGAAGCGCAGGACTATAACCTATCTGCCGCGAAATGGTTCAGTTGAGGAAGGAGGTGTTGACTGTGCTGGACCCTCCAACATTCATGGGATCACCCCGGTATGACGTCACAACTAGACCTCACAATGTTTGGTGTGGGAGTCCCATCTAGTATGATGGACTGGTTGACATTGTCTTAAGGATTTGCCTCAACTCTTGCTTGTTAGCATAGGAGAGTGGTCTGCTTTTCCTTCGACAAGTGAGGTTCACGAGCCTGGTGAAAGTTAGTGTACTTGTGTCAATGGTTCTTTCACTGTAAGGGGAGAGGGTGAGAGTAAGTCCCAAGTTGGTTGGGATGAAGTCCCAACTCGGCTAGGAACACATAACACAACAAGACATGCAAATTTTCCAGAGGATTAGTCCACATAGATGCAACAGTCACAACACATAAGGTAAGACAACACGTACAACACCCAACAGATGAGTCTGAATGAGTGCAATGGTTGTTACAACAAGCTTTATATGAAAGGTCTGTCTAATGTGTAGGGAGATAGCCACCACAGGTGAGACAACATTAACAACATATACAACACATTTGCATTAACAGATTATGTATTACAACAAATGAAATAGTTCAAGTGTTCAACACAGGTTAAAGAAACATGCATTACAACTGTTCAATATTAGCCTTACAACAGTTACAATACATGTGTGAAAACGTGTTGGCCTATTACCAGGCTTCTGAATTAAGAGAAATTTCCAAGACACATCGTTACATCATACATCACTAACCCTATGAGTGGGGCATTGGATCCACTACTTACTCCTCAAAGAAAATATTACAGACTTTCTTGGCTATGTGGGAGGAGTTGAGGTGAAAAAATACCTTCCATGTACAACTGAGGGGGTATTTATAGCTAAGGGTGAAGTTGACCCTTGTGGCTATTCGACTACCCTCATGACTGTTTGACTTCCATGACTTTTCGACTTTACATGACTCTTTGTACAACAAGTGGGTCTCTTGGACTTACACATTACATTACATTGATTGACAACATAGACCATAGTAGAGATGTGGGTGACATGACTCATGACATGAATTGGCATGAGAGTGCTGGTACATTCGTGCTACTACTGGAGTGCATGTCGAGCTATAGTGCTGCTAGGTGATGGATGTCTTCATGGTGTAGCACAGCTTCACCTCTGCATGAAAAAGTGTGCGGAGTCTTTGATGCTCTTTGGTTCGCTCGGTGATGCTTTGGCATGTTTTTCCTTGCTTGCATGTTGGAGGACTTGACAATCTCATCTATTCGCGAAAGGTGCATGTTCGTCTACTCATCCATTCCTGAGCACATATTGCATGTTTGCTCGTTCATCTGTCCGTGAACACATATTTGGATGATTATCAGTTCACGAGCACATCTCTTTGTGTGCATCGTTCATTTGTCCATTGGTGAACCTATCCTTCTGCATGTGCTCCCTTCATTCATCCCTTTCATTGTTGTGCCATGTTTGTTACTGTACCTGTGCCTACAGTCACTCATGAAGAGATGATATCAAATCCAAAATCCTCTTAATCTACCATGATACACAGCAATTTAAACTTTGAAACGGGAACTATAAATTCAAAACGTGAACTCTAGCCAAAAAATGCCAAAAAAACATAAAAAACAGTGTTAAAAATGAAAAGTGTGTATATTGGAATGATGGTTTTTTTTTTTTTTTTTTTAGGGACAATTTTGAACATGTTTTAAAAATGGCAGTGAAAACGAAATTTTCGTGCAAAATACAGCTTGAAAATGAAAAAGTGATGATACTAGAACGATGATTTTTTTTAGGGTCAATCTTCAAAATTAAAAAAAAAATGCTAGTAAAACCAATTTTTTAGTGTGGATAACAAAGTTGTTTATGAGGAAAAAAACACACTAATGTTTTTGGTAGAATAACATTTTTCTTTCCTAAGTATAAATTCAACATGTTCTCAACCGTAACATGCTAGATATAAAAGAAATTGAAAATTTTTCAAACATAAAATAAAAAAACCATGAAATTATGAATAAATTACATCACTAAATGAATTCAAAAGTCATTATTTGTATATTGAATGAAACATACATTATATCTCTAATTCAATGTTTCATTGTAGATATTCCAAACAATAAAAATTATCATAATTAAGACATATAATCCAACAACATAAAAATGACTCATAACTTCTCATTTAACACCATATGGAAATCAAAAATTTTATTTC
>APFE031180971.1:0-15800 GCA_000404065.3 Pinus taeda | reverse complement strand
CATGGGAAGTACAAGTGACTAAAAGTTTGGCTCCAGACTAAAAGGGAGAAGGGGCTGGCTTACAGTCTTCCATGTGAAAATGGCATAGAATATCACAGGCATACTTGGACTGAGAAAGGGAAATACCTTCCTTGGATTGCAAGACTTGAAGACCAAGAAAATACTGCAAGTGTCCTAAGTTTGTCATTTCAAACTTCTTTTTAAGGTTGGACTTCACATGGTTGATAAGGTTCAGATCATTACTATTGAGGATAAGATCATCAACGTAAAGAACAAGAGTGATAAGAGACTTGCCCACTTTCTTGGTGTAGACAGTATTGTCAGAATGACACCTAGAAAAGCCAGATTCTAAAAGAAAGCTATCCATTTTGGCATACCAAGCCCGAGGAGCTTGTTTGATACCATAAAGGGATTTCTTAAGCTCACATACAAGGCTAGAGTTTGTTTGTATAAATCTAGTAGGTTGTTCGATATAGATTTCTTCATGCAAGTGCCCATGCAAGAAGGCAGTTTTAACATCTATCTAATGGACTTCCCATTTGAAAGAGGCAGTAAGGGAAGAAAAAAGGTTGATAGAGTTCATTTTAGAAATAGGAGAGAAGGTTTCAGTATAGTCAATGCCTTCAACTTGTGAAAAACCCTTAGCAACCAAACGAGCTTTATGTTTATCAAATTTCCCATTTGGTACATACTTGGTTTTGTAAACCCATTTGCATCTAACAAGTTTTCGTTCCTTTGGTAGAGGAACAAGATTCCATGTATCATTTGCCGATAATGAATGATATTCTTCATTCATAGTTGTGTCCCAATCTGGATGGCATGAAGCTTCTGTAAAGGTGTCATGATCATAATTCGCTGAAGCTTGAGCTAGTAAAGAAAAGGCTCTATTGAGCTGAGAACGTGTACGTCGTTGATCTGTAGGATCACCGGCAAGATCACCTGCTACATCCCGAGTAGCATGGACCCATTTTGGAAGGTGAGGAGCTGAAGGAGGATCCTCAAAAGGTGGGGGAGGATTTTCATCCTCGCTTTCATCATCTGAAGAAGAATTATTTTCAAAAGTAGAAGAGATAGAGAGAGGTGGCACATATGCCAAACTAGGCTCCTATGCCAATATATTTTTAGCAAACTTTACATCTCTTCTAATGATAACATTTTTGGACATAAGTGGAATAAGTCTATATCCTTTGGCATCTTTAGGATATCCAACAAAAATAAATCTTTCACTCTTAGGTTCTAAAGCATTATGTTTTTCATCTGGAATATGGGCCCATGCTTCACTTCCAAAAACATGAAAGTGACTTACATCTGGTTTAATTGAGACCCATGCTTCTTCTGGAGTGATATTCTTTAAAACCTTAGTAGGAGTGTGATTTATTATGTAATTTGCATAGTTAATTGCTTCTGCCAAAAAATTAAGACTAAGTCCCTTACATTGAAGCATACAATTAACAATTTCCTTTAAGGTGTGATTCTTCCTTTTAGTTACACCATTTTGCTATGGAGTATATGGAACAATATGTTTCATTTGAATTCCATTCTCAGTGCAAAAGTTGACGAATTTGTTGTTAACATATTCTCCGCCATTATCAGATATTAGCTTAAGAATTTGATGTCCAGATTGTTTTTCAACAAAGGCCTCAAAGGCCAAAAACATGTTAAATACTTCACTCTTGAGTTTTAAGAAGTATACCCAAGTGTGTCTGGAGAAATCATTAATGAAAGTTAAGAAATACTTGTAGCCAGAGAGTGAAAAAACTAGAAGTGGACCACATAAATCACTATGCACAAGCTATAAATGGGTTGAGGCATGCCAAGAGGCACGTTTTTCAAAACTATCTCGATGATGCTTTCTGAGTACACATCCGAAACAAACACCATCTCTGCAAGATACCATAGGAAGATCAGTCACCATATTTTATTTACATAGATTCTAAAGGGAGCGATAGTTTAAGTGACCAAATCGCTCATGCCAAAGTTTGCTCACTTCAACCTTATGAGAAACAAATATTGAGGGAAGATTTGATGACCCAAAGTTGTTAAACTTATACAACCTTATAGAATCATCAGGAATGCTAGTAGCTAAAATCTGTCTAGGATCTCTTATGTCTTTAATTACAACATCGTGAGGTGAAAATTCAACGATTTTACCTTCACCTTAATGAGTTATCTAATATACAGATAGAAGGTTGCAGGATAAGGTTGGAACACATAATACATCATTAAATTGACCATTGTATATATGAACAGTTCCAGTCCCTACACACACTAAGAGATCTATCATCACCAACATATATAATTTTGGTGTTACAATCATTTAAAGAAGAAAACATGGCTTTTTTTTTGGTCATGTGATAAGAAGCTCTAGAATCAATGAGCCACTCATGAGAATGAGAAGAAGAAGATACATTTAGTGCATAGCCAGACTGAGATGCTTGACAACCACATGCAGAAAGTGTTATTCCTAAAGATGAAATTGAAGTTGAAGAGTGCTCCAAATGGATGTTATGCTTCTTCATTGCTGCTTCCAAGGCTTCCATCTTCTTAAAGAATTTGGATTTTAAGTGGCCATCTTGATTACAAAAGTGGCAATGTCTATCAGTCTTCTTCCCTTTGTTTTTATTTTCCTTATCATTTTGTAAAAATTATTTTTCATTTTGAGACTGCAATTGCTTAGGACCCTTGTTTGGTTTAGGACCATTCCTTTTAGGATATGACTTCTTAGGATTCTTTGAATTTAGTTTCTACTAAGCGGCTAAGGCTTTCTTAGAAGAGTTTCCAAGATTAATAAGACCAAGATGTAAGAGTTTTTATTGTTCTCTTATTAAAGAATCACAAAAGGTATCAAAGGAAGGGGACTTGTAGGTTTTTCCTTGAGAAATGAAGGCCTCTCTTGTAGAATGGAAGGTGGAAACAAACACAAAGTAGGCTAGTCCCAACTTAGTAAGAATGGAATAGATAAGGTTACTATATTCTTTCTTAATGTTAACACCTTCTAAGAGAAGTCTAAGGGTCTTGAACTTGGACAAAAAGTCTTCAATGGAACAAAAATTATTGGGGTCCAATGTAAGCAACTCATTTTCGAGTTGATGGGCTCTAAGTTCATTTTTAATTCCAAAAACTTTACTGATCTATTTCATTTCTTCATCAGGAGTATCAAGTTCTGCAATATGAAATATAACATCTGGAGAAATAGACATCCCTATCAACTCACGTGCTTGATCTTGCCTATTTTCCCGTTAGCTACCTTATCTTCATCTTTCGGTTTGGTTTCTTGGTCTGAGGCTATTCTCTAGAGACCTTTACTTCTAAGTAATTTCACAATGTAGGACCACAATTGGAAGTAGTTAGTGCTATCAAGAATTACTTGGCATGGACTTTCCATTTTCACAGAAACTGAAGCTATAGATGCTAAAACTAAGTGTTCCAATGGAAAGATCTCGAAAAATTAAGCTAATTAACAAAAAAAGGCTCTCAAAACGGCTTGTAGATGAAGAAGTTATGGCTCTTTGAAGAAAAGTTGTTGAAGATGCCGACGAAGTGTGGAAATGTGTAGAAATGAATGATAATGTTAATTAAAAAAAAATCCGCCCACTTTCCAAACTTAATCTAATAAAGCAGCTTTGGACCAAGAAGGATTTGAACTCAAGACCTCTATTCTCGTAGAGTAGCTTTGGACCAAGTGAGCTAAATTAAAAGGTTAGTAATTTTTGGAAAAGAGGAAGGGTTTTTTTTTCTTTTCTTTAGTCACTGAAGCTTTGGGTTGCGTGCTTACTTGAGAAAGCTCTTTTTCCCTACAAAACAAAAAACACAAAACCCAACACGAACATACAAAAAAAACAAACCTTACAGCTTGAAGTTAGCTTTAGTTGGAAACTAACTATTTTCCTCAATGTTTCTCATTTTCCGAGATCACACTAAGGTGCGGCGGAAAAGAGCATACACATGAGAAAAATCATTCCTCTCTATTTCTGATTTGCCCAGATCGCACAGACTCGCGGGGAAAAGAGCATATGTAGAAATGAAAGGTATAAATCTGGTAATAAAAAAAAAAAGAGCTAAATAAACCAAAATAAACAGAGAGAAAATAATTAGAAACTGCAAATAAACAATGTATACCTCCAGATCTTAAAAATGACGTAGCTAGGGCTACCAGAAACCTTTTGGCATGAAAAGAAAGGGGTTCCTCATTGGAAAAAATGTTCCTAAGACAATAGAGCTGTCCTTTCAGCCCGAAAGCAGTTAGAAATAGTAGATCTAGGAAACAACAATCAGATGTAGTTCTACCGCCTTTAGATTTGGATCACCAATGGATGCGGCCCTCAAATAGCTCTGATACCATGTAGGAATTTACAGGGTAAGTTCCTCAAACAGAACACCAAAAGGACACCGCTCATAAATATATCATAGATCAATACACCAGTATTGTTGACTTGGTTAAAACCCTCAAAGAGGGAAACAGTCCACAACCTGAGCCAATGCGGCCAGTTCAGGGAATTTATTAATAAAATAATGAAAATTTACATAAGCGTCTCTCATAACTGGTTACCCTACAAATGACCCTCCATGCTCTTTAAATAGAGATCATGGATCAATCGGGTGTCAAGCCATGAACCAAGTGTCGGTAATACCGAGGAAAGAATGAACTGTTAGATCACTACATATCGTGACCATCAGATTGTAAGTTACAAAATATACATAGTAAAGAAACACACTTTACCTAACTCTACACTCGACCAAGTTATACTTAACTATTTCCTATGTGTCAGAATATCCTAAAAAAAAAGCCAATCAACCAAAGTCATATTTTCCCATTTAGATTTTTCCATTGTTGCCTGAGTAGCCTCATCCCAGACTACTCTAGAAAAAGGATAAGTCACAGATAACTGATCCATAATTTTCTCAATACCCTTGTAAAATATACATCAGCCTGTCCCTACCTATTTCCTCTTCTCTTCATTATCCAAGGTGAATAATTTATTGGCTAGGGATAACCACAAGAGAATGATGCAGATTAGATCTAGTGAAGAAATCTTGTAGGAGAACATTTTAAAAGAAAGAGCCAAAAGAATAAAAATCCTATTCAACCCAGCCACAATGGAATAGGTGCAAAAAGTATATAAGGGAAATATTTTCCATAAAATATAGGAAATACCTAATCTATTATAAGGAAGAGGAAAACATAATGAAAATAGAAATGCATGAGAGATAAATTTGATTCTAAAAGATCTCAAAGACGACATTGACATGTATGACCCATGGTCCACTAGAGAAAGCCGGAGAGGTGGGGGAAAAAGAAGTTATTCTCTCCATCATGAGTGGTTGGGTGAGAATGATTTGATCCAATATTATTCTCATTGAATTATGCAAGGAGGCTACTTGTGCTTGGGGATCATTGAGTTTATTGTGGATTCTTTGGGTTGATCACATTCTTTCTTGTTAAAGTCGTAGCATTTTTGAACATTAAAGTTAGGAGCCATTAATGTTTAAGTCACATTATATAGTGAATATGTGACCAATGAAATACAATATCAATATTGATGTTAGAAATTAAGTGGTCAAACTACCTAAGAAGTAGGGGTGCTATAAATAAGTTAGATATGATGAACGGTGTGTGTGTTGAAGATGTAAGGATGAAACTTTATCATCAAATATTTTATATTCTTTGTCCATCATTGCCTTACATTTATGTGTGTGCCTTGACCATATGGCCCTGATTTTGGTCGAAGATTATTCCCTTGAGATTTTTTTGTTTGTTCGGATCACTATTTTCTCTGATGATCGTGAGATTTTCTCTGCAATTGCTTAGGACCCTTGTTTGGTTTAGGACCATTCCTTTTAGGATATGACTTCTTAGGATTCTTTGGATTTAGTTTCTACTGAGCGGCTAAGGCTTTCTTAGAAGAGTTTCCAAGATTAAGAAGACCAAGATGTAATAGTTTTTCTTGTTCTCTTATTAAAGAATCACAAAAGGTATCAAAGGAAGGGGACTTGTAGGTTTTCCCTTGAGAAATGAAGGCTTCTCTTATAGAATGGAAGGTGGAAACAAACACAAAGTAGGCTAGTCCCAACTTAGTAAGAATGGAATAGATAAGGTTACTATCTTCTTTCTTAATGTTAACACCTTCTAAGAGAAGTCTAAGGGTCTTGAACTTGGACAAAAAGTCTTCAATGGAACAAAAATTATTGGAGTCCAATGTAAGAAACTCATTTTTGAGTTGATGGGCTCTAAGTTCACTTTTAATTCCAAAAACTTTACTGATTTGTTTCATTTCTTCATCAGGAGTATCAAGTTCTGCAATATGAAATCTAACATCTGGAGAAATAGACATCCCTATCAACCCACGTGCTTGATCTTGCCTATTTTCCCATTAGCTACCTTATCTTCATCTTTCGGTTTGGTTTCTTGGTTTAAGGCTATTCTCTAGAGACCTTTACTTCTAAGTAAATTCACAATGTAGGACCACAATTGGAAGTAGTTAGTGCTGCCAAGAATTACTTGGCATGGACTTTCCATTTTCACAGAAACTAAAGCTATAGATGCTGAAACTAAGTGTTCCAATGGAAAGATCTCGAAAAATTAAGCCGATTAAACAAAAAACGTCTCTGAAAATGGCTTGTAGATGAAGAAGTTATGGCTCTTTGAAGAAAAGTTGTTGAAGATGCCGACGAAGTGTGGAAATGTGTAGAAATGAATGATAATGTTAATTAAAAAAAAAAATCCGCCCACTTTCCAAACTTAATCTAATAAAGCAGCTTTGGACCAAGTAGGATTTGAACTCAAGACCTCTATTCTCATAGAGTAGCTTTGGACCAAGTGAGCTAGATTAAAAGGTTAGTAATTTTTGGAAAAGAGGAATGGTTTTTTTTTCTTTTCTTTAGTCACTGAAGCTTTGGGTTGCGTGCTTACTTGAGAAAGCTCTTTTTCCCTACAAAACAAAAAACACAAAACCCAACACGAACATACAAAAAAAAACAAACCTTACAGCTTGAAGTTAGCTTTAGTCGGAAACTAACTATTTTCCTCAATGTTTCTCATTTTCTGAGATCGCACTAAGGTGCGGCGGAAAAGAGCATACACATGAGAAAAATCCTTCCTCTCTATTTTTGATTTGCCCAGATCGCACAGACTCGCGGGGAAAAGAGCATATGTAGAAATGAAAGGTATAGATCTGGTAATAAAAAACAAAGAGCTAAATAAACCAAAATAAACAGAGAGAAAATAATTAGAAACTACAAATAAACAATGTATACCTCCAGATCTTAAAAATGACGTAGCTAGGGCTACCAGAAACCTTTTTGCATGAAAAGAAAGGGTTTCCTCATTGGAAAAAATGCTCCTAAGACAATAGAGCAGTCCTTTCATCCCGAAAGCAGTTAGAAATAGTAGATCTAGGAAATGACAATCAGATGTAGTTCTACCGCCTTTAGATTTGGATCACCAACGGATGCGGCCCTCAAATAGCTCTGATACCATGTAGGAATTTACAGGGTAAGTTCCTCAAACAGAACACCAAAGGACACCACTCATAAATAGATCACAGATCATTACACCAGTATTGTTGACGTGGTTAAAAACCTTAAAGAGGGAAACAATCCACAACCTGAGCCAATGCGGCCAGTTCAGGGAATTTATTAATAAAATAATGAAAATTTACATAAGCGTCTCTCATGACTAGTTACCCTACAAATGACCCTCCATGCTCTTTAAATAGAGATCATGGATAAATCGGGTGTCAAGCCATGAACCAAGTGTCGGTAATACCGAGGAGAGAATGAACTGTCAGATCAGTACATATCGTGACCATCAGATTGTAAGTTACAAAATATATATAGTAAAGAAACACACTTTACCTAACTCTACACTCGAGCAAGTTATACTTAACTATTTCCTATGTGTCAGAATATCCTAAGAAGAAAGCCAATCAACCAAAGTCATATTTTCCCATTTAGATTTTTCCATTGTTGCCTGAGTAGCCTCATCCCAGACTACTCTAGAAAAAGGATAAGTCACAGATAACTGATCCATAATTTTCTCAATACCCTTGTAAAATATACATCATCCTGTCCCTACCTATTTCCTCTTCTCTTCATTATCCAAGGTGAATAATTTATTGGGTAGGGATAACCACAAGAGAATGATGCATATTAGATATAGTGAAGAAATCTTGTAGGAGAAGATTTTAAAAGAAAGAGCCAAAAGAATAAAAATCCTATTCAACCCAGCCACAATGGAATAGGTGCAAAAAGTATATAAGGGCAATATTTTCCATAAAATATAGGAAATACCTAATCTATTGTAAGGAAGAGGAAACCATACTGAAAATAGAAATGCATGAGAGATAAATTTGATGCTAAAAGATCTCAAAGACGACATTGACATGTATGACCCATGGTCCACTAGAGAAAGCCGGAGAGGTGGGGGAAAAGGAAGTTATTCTCTCCATCATGAGTGGTTGGGTGAGAATGATTTGATCCAATATTATTCTCATTGAATTATGCAAGGAGGCTACTTGTGCTTGGGGATCATTGAGTTTATTGTGGATTCTTTGGGTTGATCACATTCTTTCTTGTTAAAGTCGTAGCACTCTTGAACATTAAAGTTAGGAGCCATTAATGTTTAAGTCACATTATATAGTGAATATGTGACCAATGAAATACAATATCAATATTGATGTTAGAAATTAAGTGGTCAAACTACCTAAGAAGTAGGGGTGCTATAAATAAGTTAGATATGATGAACGGTGTGTGTGTTGTAGATGTAAGGATGAAACTTTATCATCAAATATTTTATATTCTTTGTCCATCATTGCCTTACATTTATGTGTGTGCCTTGACCATATGGCCCTGATTTTGGTTGAAGATTATTCCCTTGAGATTTTTTTGTTTGTTCGGATCACTATTTTTCCTGATGATCGTGAGATTTTCTCTGACCACCAAAAAAATCCCTCTCATTTCAAGTACTACTTGTGTCTCTAAACTACCATGATGGATTAATGTACTGTTATGTTTGTTTTCATTAATGATTTTCCTCAAAAAATAGATGCATTTATGTAATGAATATCCAACTTACAAATGTTTTTGCATGTTTAGATAGGTACATGATGGATTTGGCTAAACTAATAAAGAATCTTGGTACACTAATGAAAGAGATTTGCATTGATGATTGACCTCATCAGTGGAGAGGAACTTTCTATAATAAAATATTGAGAAACTTAAAGTTGGATTTCTTATCTTCTTGATGGTGAATACTATATAGGATATACAAATATAGTTCATCGTCCAACTGTTTTTTTGGCATTGTTTCCATTTGTGTTATATATGAAGTGTCTTTCTATATTTATTGGTTGATGCAAAACCAAACTTGTATGCATATTTTTTCCTTCAGCAATGGTCTCAATTCATTACTGCATCTCTTTGGTGGTTGCTACTACTTATCATAGTTTAGGTAATCCATCTCAAGAATTGTAAAATCTTCATAGTGACAACATTTTAAACCAAGGGTTGAATTCCTTGTGTCTAGTGTCGAGGAATGAATATGCATTATGTATGTCCATGTAAGAGATATGAAATGCATATCTTTGCAAATAGGCTGGTTTGTTTGACAATTTACCATATCGTTAATGTTTTGGGAATTCTATGGAGAATTTTGTCCTTGCACTCTCAAGGTTCCATGTGCAATTTTGAAGCTGCAGTTGTTTAGTGAAATCTTTAGAAATTTTGATGTATCTCATAAATTTTAAATTTAGGTGGAAAAAGAACATTTAAGTTATAGTCTAGAAGCACCACTTGAACTAAAAAATGGAAGCAACGTCGGGTTTAAATCGGCATGCCATACACATAATGCAGTGTGGTTTTTATCAACTATTGAATGGCCACACATTTGTGATTTGTTAATGGCCTTGCATAATCTCCACATAGAAATAGAGGAATTTTTTAGTTAACTAAAAAAAGTGTCTATTAACTTAAAACATGCTTATTTGATTGAGATATTCTCTTACCAACAACAAATGCTAGGGACTAAGGAGGACTTATTTTATAATGAGCGGCCTCAATTATCTACTAGTAGTTTGGGGCTTTTGAAATGTATGTGGTTTAAGATTTATTTGAAACGGTTTAAGAGGATCCATGAAGGAAAAAAAGAAAATTTTGGAATTAAAATTGTTGGATTTCAAGCCTCTGTGGTAGTTTTTTGTAGGTTCATGTTCCGGATTATCCACAGTTTCCACTTCAGTCTGTCGACGTTTCGAACCCCAACGGGGGTCCATCATCAGGACCATCTTTGAAAGATAGAAATGAAATGAATGAAAGATGATGAGAGCAGAGCGAGGCACCTGGATATAAATACACAAAGGAACCCTGATATGAGAGCCGACATTCCTTATTATTTCATGATTTATATTTATTATTATTATTAATAATTAATTTTTAGTTTTTTAATTATTATTTTTAGCCATAATAAAACAATCATATTTTAACATATAAATTAAATTAATTAATTAATCAATAATTAATCAATACAATTAGAATGATTAAAATCTAATTTAATAATTCATCAGTTACTTAATTTAATGGCAATATTTTAGAATTTTATTTTAATGGTTATTTTTATCAAATTCTTATTCTTTAAATTGGATTAATAAAATTAATTTAGTTAATTCATTCTTTATTTTGTATTAGACCTATTCTATTTTCATTTTATTAGACCTAATTTATTTTTATATAATAATTTAATTAAGCCTTATATTATATTAATTTATTTTATTTTTTTTTTTATTATTTTATTTTATTATATTTATATCAATATTTATTTTTATTAAATTATTATATTGATTATATTAATAAATTTTAATACCATATTATTTTATTTTAATTTTTTTACCTTTATATTATATTATATTAATTAATTAATATATTATTATTGTAATTTTATTATAATAATTATATTAATTAATTTAATACCATTAATCCCATTTTTACTAATCATATTTTTAATTTAAATTATATATTTAATTAAGCCCTTAATTTAGCCCTTATTTTAAATTTAATTTAATTAATTAAGTCCTTAATTTAATTTAATTTAATTAATATAATTAATTAAATTAATTAAATTAAATGATATGTGATGATTAATTAATTAATTAATAAGACCTTCTGACTGGAGGGTCTATTGATCTTGAGCTTCCGAGGGCTTCGAGGGGTTAATTTGTCTGATCAGGGGAAACCAGCTTCCACTGATTTCAATTCCATTGTCCCTGTTGAGGTTCCGCGTGAATTTCATGATTTCAATGGCCTCTCTGAGTTTTCTTTTATGATAATTGTCCTCCCTTGCAATTACCTTGGCGTCTTCCAAACACATCTGATGTTTGGTCTTGGATGAGTGTTCTGCAAGGGCCGACGTACGAGATCTATCATTCTTTATGTCAGCTGCGTGTTCTTTAAGCCTTGTTTTCAGAGATCGACCTGTTTCCCCAATGTAACTCTTACCACATGAGCAATCAATCTTGTACACTCCCTTGAGCTGTTGACGATCGATGTTGTCCTTAACTGATCTCATCATCTGCCTTATAGTTCCACATGTTGTAAATTGAGTATCTATGTTTTTCTTTTTTAATACTTTCGCAATTTTGTCGGTAACCCCTTGGATGTATGGAAGGTAAACCCTTCCCTGATTTTCTTTGTCCTCAGGGGTACGCTTAGAGAGGGCCTTGTCTTGAGCTCTTTTTATAGCTTTCTTGATGTTCCATTCCTTGTACCCAATGTTTTTGAAGACAGAGGTTAAGTGTTCAATCTCCTCCTTTAGGTGATCTGGGTCAGAAATCCTGAAAGCTCTGACCGCAAGGGTGTTTAAGACGCCAGATTTCTGGGATGGATGATGGTAAGAGTCAGCATGAAGATAGCTATCCGTGTGAGTTTTCTTTCTATAGACCTGGTGTCCCAAAGTTCCATCCTCCCTTCTACTGATCAGGACGTCAAGAAAGGGGATCTTACCATTCTCTTCAAGCTCCATAGTAAATTTGATTTCAGAGGATAAGGAGTTAAGATGATTGAAGAATTTCTCAAGCTCTGCTTTACCATGAGTCCAATTCAGGTTGGTGTCATCGACGAATCTTTTCCACCAAGCTGGTTTTAAGTGGAATGAGTCAAGGGCTTTCTTCTCAAAGTACTCCATGTATAGGTTAGCGACAATAGGTGAGAGCGGGGAACCCATGGCAACTCCTGAAATTTGTTCATAATAGTGATCTTGAAAACTGAAAAAAAGGACCGTAAACAGATTTCCGCAAGTTTTGCTGTTTGAGGGTCGGTGGCCATTTTTATAACGTGCACGGCTTCATCAAGGGGAATCTTTGTAAACAATGATACGACGTCAAAGCTCACTAGGATATCATCTTTATCCACCTTCTTATCCTTAATAAATTTGACAAATTCAGTTGAGTCTTTTATGAAGGACTCTGTGTTACCAACCAGAGGTTTTAGGATCTTGGCTACATATTTAGCCAATTCATATGTAGGAGAACCAATAGTGTTAACAATTGGTCTGAGAGGGACCCCTTCTTTGTGGATTTTCGGTAATCCATAGATTCTAGGAATGACTTCACAGGTGGGAATCAACCTCTTTTTTATTTTGTCATCCAGGTTGGTTTCCATGATGGCTTTCTTGACCTGCCTCATCACCTTGGGAATTGGGTTAGAATTGACCTTTCTATAACTTCCACAACTCAAATGCTCATTCATTTTGTGAATGTAGTCTTCCTTGTTTAACACGACGGTTGCTCCACCTTTATCAGCTTTTAGAACCACTATTTTATCATTATTACGGAGAGACTTCAGAGCCTCCCTCCCTTCCTTATCAAGGTTACTTTTTGGGCGCTTAGATTTCAACAAGGCTAAAGAACATTCCTGTCTTAGTATTTCCCTGTCGTTTGATGAAAGACCTTGTGTCCCATTTTCAATGTTGCAAATGATGTTTTCAAAGGGGATGTTCTTTGGTGAGATTGCAAATCCCAAACCCTTGCTCAATGAAGGACTCTGTGTTGCCAAATTTTTGTGATGCTTGTGTTCTTGAAGTAGATCCTGAAGAGTGTGATTTGTTGTTTTTTTTTAAGAGAGTGTAATTAAAATCTCACATTTGAGAATTTAATGAAAATATTGAAGTATTTTCAAATAAAATATTTGAAATTTTTTATTAGTGGACTTTTGTGTCTAGAAGATATTTCTTTAGTTGTGAAAGTTCACATTCCACATAACCATTTCAAGAAGATGACTGGTATAATTGAGGTTTTCATTTGGGTTATTGTTTCTTAGAATTTTAAGCTTGAAGGCTTGCAGGATTCCATTGCTAAGGAAGTGGATTTGAAATTTGATGGAAGCTTGGACAATGATTTGTGGAAGATGACATTGTATTTTGAGAGGAATGAAAAATAAGAATAAGAAAATAATCTCAGAGGTGATGAAAATAGGTTAAAAAAAATTGACAATCATGAACTGAAACAATTTTTGTAGGACTTATAGCTCAACACTACTGTAATCCACCAAGAAAGTCTTCTGCAACATCTGGAAATGAAGTGTTGACTTCATGTGTTGTGAATATTGGTTCTAAAGTTGCACTTTTTTTTTTGCATTGAGGATGGAGTCGCTATGCTAACAATAGGTGCAACTCTCCCATCTAGTGGGGAAGATATATCAAGGCATCTCCCTAATCCCAATTCTTTTATGATGACCCTCAAGCAAGTCTGGTGTTATTTATTATGTTGTTAGTGAAATAATCAATGATCCACATTGTCATGTGACAAAAAAATATAGTGCATTGTATTTGATAAAACAAGTACCCTCACAAAAGGAAAACCCTTTGTTGCTAGTGCTAAAGTTCTATCATATATGTAACTGGGATAATTTATCAAAATAGTTTCATGTTCGTTAATTTAACAATAGAAGCTTAACTTTACCCATGCAATTATGACCTTATTGCAATCTTCTAACTTCGTCTTCCCATTCTAAAACTATAGGTATTACTAAATTCCCAACAATTATAGCCATGAATCCACTATCATTGTCAATAGAATTGAAGTGATAAAAACACGTGATATTGTTTAGGAATTCAATTCCAGATTTAATCCTAACCATTTACGTAACTAATCCAAAAATCCTCAAACTTCTTGGAGCATTGGATTATGGTTCACTCTATAATTTTAGTGGTTTTCAAATAGAGGTTGGATATAAAATGGTTCCCAAGCTAGCAAAAATAATGCAACTCTTCCACATGTAATAGAGGTTTAGATGTAAAATGATTTATTGTTTTCACTATGGTTCAAACAAGATTTCATTAGATTTTTATGATGACCTCAACTTCAAACACATTCAACAAAATCGATTCAAACAAAGTTGAGAAGTGAGCATCCATTGGCAAGGCTAGTGGAAAACTACGTATATCACTTCCATTTCTTTTACGAGCCACCTACAACTATATATATGAAGGGGCTTGGTGTTGGGTTGTGTTATATTCTTTCCACAACTAGCCCACATAGTTAACCGGGGGGTTAGAGGGGGGGCAGAGCCCCCCCTTTGTTGCGCTGATTGCGAAGCGGGGGTTTCACAGGGGGGTCAGGTAGCCCCCCTCTACAGGGTCCACGACAGCGTCTCAGGAAATTTTTTTTGACCCTATATTAGGTTGGGTGGACCTACCTATCGTTTTGTGCATGGTTTTCACACATGGTTTTGGTTGCGATGGCTTTCGGTCCATGGTGTTTGATGCTTCGACATATATAAATATGTATTATAGCACTGAGAGGAATATAATGGAAAATAAATCTGGTAGTCCCGATTTTGGGATCCAAGTGAAAATCTCTGTGTATATGTGTTTTATGTGTTATGCTCTTGCATTGTTTATTTTCTATGTTTTAGAATTCGTATGCAGGTAATTTATGTATGGGGTTAAAACCTACATTTGGTATCAGAGTTGTTTTGGCTTCAAGGGGACGCCTTTGTTACTGAGGGGTTTCGCTTGGGCTTGTGGTAGACCCTATTTAGTGGGAGATCTGCGGGATTGATTATGGTGGTGAAAGAATATGGCAAGCAATGGAAAGATAGAGATTGAGAAATTTAATGGTCAGAGTTTTGAGTTATGGAAACTCGAGATGGAGGATCTATTGGTGGATAAAGATCAGTGGATTGTGGTAGATCTAGGTACTAAACCAACAGGAGTGTCCGATGAAGAATGGAAAAATTTGGATCGGAAGGCGAAGAGCACAATATGATTGTGTGTCTCAGATTCAGTATTGTTGAATGTATCAGGGGAAGCTATGGCAAAGGATTTGTGAAACAAGATAGGAACTTTGTACCAATCTAAGTCTCTAGTGAATAAACTGTTCCTAAGGAAAAAGTTGTATGACCTGAGGATAAAAGATGGAGACTAGGTGAGAGAGCATATGAACGCATTTAATACTGTGGTGAGTCAGTTATTATCTGTTGATATTAAAATTTTAGATGAAGATAAATGCATCAGTTTGTTGTGTTCTCTACGAGATTCATGGGTTAGTTTGGTATTGCAATAGGTGGTAATGCAACTGCCTTGCAATTTGATGAAATAGTCTCATCTTTGCTAACGGAGGGGATGAGATAGAAAAGTATGGAGAGCTAGAATGATGATGCCTTGTCTATATGAGGATGGTCCTAGAAAAGAAATAAAAATAAGTCATCGTGTGGGAGATATAAATCTAGAGGGAGATCTAAATATCCAGGAAAACCTGTAAAGCTTCTTTCCACAGAGGCGAAAACCACCTCAGATGAAGGTGGGGATGTGT